>JAINUT010001665.1:0-24721 GCA_020205555.1 Panax stipuleanatus
CCCAGCAAGTATATATAATAAGGGTGAGTAATAAGATTCCCAATTCTCGAAAAGGTATAACAAGGTTTGATAGTTCAAGGATAACAAGAATATCAACAGTTCTCAATAACAGTCGCTAAGGACAGAATAATATCAATATGATTCAATAATACGTCAATTCAAGATTTTAAATAATTGAATACTGAGCAGTCACTAAGGACTATGAACTTCTACTAGAATTGACAGTAATAAACTGAAAATCCAATAAAAACAGGTACAACAGGTGATCAGCCTAAAGTACCATCGTTATGCATAACAATCAATCATACTCAAGTGTGCACGTCGGTCCTTCTCAGTCAAATACAAGATCCCGCACCAATCAATTAGTTTAGGTTGCTTTCCAATAATATAAGTCTAGCCGAATCAAATGACATAGACACTTTCACAATATTCAAGAACAATACTAAGTTCAACATGAATAATAGCTTTAATGAAATAAGAGTTCAAGTATGCTAATTCAATTCAACCGATTAAGTAGAAAACTAGTTCGCAATATACAAGGATAGAATACTTGCACAGTAAAAGAGTGTAAGTTAGGAAACTTGCACAATCATAGATTTTCTTGCATAAAGTAAATGCGTCGGTTAGGATACTTGCACTTTAAAAGAGTGTAAGTAAGAGAACTTGCCTTTAGCGTAGTTTATCCACGAAAGCAAATCAACACTTTCGAATTCCTATCGTAATACAGTTACGTATATATATGATATTCATTAGTCATATAATTAAACTTCACATTTTATCTTCGAATATACGATCAACACATAAGCTAAGTCTTAACCTAGCTACACAGTTATATAGAATATAAGTTCTATCTTAACATTCCTCCTTTAGAGTTTAAACACATTCTTATATCTTATAAGATCGCAATTAATACTAAATATATTTCATTTTAGCAAGTTACGGCATTCTCTTTGAATTAACCGTCAAAATCGGGTTCAAGTAACATCATATAATATCACGTAGCATGTATTCATATTTAAAGGATACTTTACATGCTTGTATAACTTTTCCAAATCCAATCGTACATGGTATAGGTTCTTAAGTTAATACTTAAAGCCATTCAAGGACACGAACTCATATGGTCTAACATGCTCGCTTTTTAAACCCATAAGATATTCACATAACTTGTATTAAACGTGCTCATGAGTACTCGTATTGCATATATGTAGCTAGCATTGTTATTATCTTGAAAACATGCTTCGTTTATGCTAAACTTTAATCACGGCAACCAATCATGGTATATATATATGCATGACACATGAATGAGTCTAAGAGTACTATCACATGTGTCCATAAATATCAGAATTTAAATCTCCACGTATCGTGTTAATGCTCACGTGCAAGGCTTGTATTTCTATTAGTGAATCTTACTAATAGGGCCTAACATGTTCATGCTTCCTTACGAACTATATAAACACAAGTTAAGGGTTCATTCATATATTTCAAAGTTATCTAAACATGCTCATAACATCAAAGCGATTATATAGCATTTACATGATCATATCCACCTTCAAACTTACATTTTTGTTAGGAATGAGCACTAGTTAGGTTCACATGTTCATATTTTATTACGGAACCAATATAGATAAGCTAACAGGCACTTCATGTGTCTCTAGGTGGTACTAACGTGCTTGCAAGGTCAGTATGTAAACATGCTTTATAATGTTAATGATTGTTTATGAAATTTTAAGTTCGTTTCCAAGCTTCATGTCGTTTTGTTAACCATGCATGCTAATACACTAAAACATGCTTACATTGTCTCATTAGGTTTATATATGTATTAATCATGCTTCCATGCTTGTTTAAACAAAAATCAACCAATTAGTACATAACAGTTTTGTTACAGAATGCAGAAAACTGAACACAGACCGGCGCGCTGCGCGCGGCAACAGCAGCCACAATCTGGCGCTGCGGCGCGGGTGGCGCTGCGGCACGGGCATAATGCCCTGGGATTGGCGCTGCGGCGTGGGAGACGCTGGTACTGCCTCGTTGTGGCGCTGCAGCTCGCAGCTAACGCTGTGCATCGGCGCTACGGCGCGCATTGCAGACTCAGTTCGCTGCAGCCAAAACCGTCCCCAAACTTCCTATTTCATCGATTTCAACATACCCAGATGCTATTAGACTTCTTTAACTTACTAACACACATATATATATGCTTATATAACAGTCAATCGCCATTTATCAATTCCCAATGTCATGAACTCCAACCAATTTCACGAATTTGATGTTTTACAGAAATTGCAGAGCAAAAATGGAAATGAAAGTCAAGAAAGCTATATAGTGGTTTCATCATGTATGTATGTTCATATAACAACAGTATAGGGTTCTACAACCCAATCATGAACCAATTTGGCATAATCAAGAATTTGAAGGAACTTCAGAAACAGAAAACGAAACTGAAGAACAAAGAAAAAGGGATTATACCTCTGCTAGGATTCAAATAGAGTTGCTGCTAATCCAACTTCCCCTACTGATATATGTATATTGCTTTCACTCACTACTTATGCAAACTCCAAGCAAATTGAAAACGAAGAAACATGGCTGCTATTTATAGAAGAATCCTTACACAGACAATGTAATTGTCCATTAATTTGAACCAATAGATTGAAGCTTTGTATATCAGCTAAGGAAGAGTTGGTAGAGTGGTTGAAGAACACTGTTGTGCCCACTCCCCATATCATGATTTGCTAGAATGCTGAGTTCGAGAGAAGAGAGTAGGCATAGGCTTTCACGTGTAGGAGAGGATGAGGAATGGACAAGCCATATATCTCAGCATTTGCAACATGAAGTGTATTAATACTAAGGCCATATATACATATATCATACACTTAGGCTATATATATCTATATTCATACTATATATTTAGATTACAATTAGAATTATAATGTAATCCCAATAATCATGTTATTCACATAATGTAGTAAGTGTAAATTGACACATATATTCCATTACATATATAAATAATCATCAATTATTTATATTCATAATACATTATTTTAATGTATACTTATATACATATTGTCACATAGGCTATTATCATGTAACTCCCAAAATTCAATACGCCTTACCATATAATAGCGTCATATTACACTTCACATAATACATAGTTAGCTAATATATGTTACACATTTAATTCGCATGCTTGCATATAGATCACTCATCTTATTAAATATTAATTAATAATGTACACACATCCTTCATCAATCAATATAATTGTTAATCTCCATAACAATTTAATTAACCCTTATATGATTAATTATCACTTTAATATAAATCTTATTATATTTATAAACACGTTGCTCATTATTATTATTATATTTATTGCAATAATAATAATCACATATGATAAATCAATCACAGTTAATATTCCACAATAATTAATTAATATTCTATGATAACAATTAATTAATATCTACAATAGCAATTAACAAATAATATAGATTAATTGTTCGCCTAAATTAATATAATCATTCTTATATTGTGCCACACAAGGCTATCAATGAGTTTATCGCAAACCCCATCAATTTCTCAATTATTATATTATTCAATTTTATATAATTAAATTAATCATTCTCATAACACAAAATCATTTATATTCAAATAAATTCTCATTTCCATTAATATATTTATTTAATTATTAGGAAATTCTCTGGTATTACAGGCAATGCCATCATTGGCTAGCATGTTGATATCAATGTGAGAGGGCTTCCTTGAGGGTGAGATCACTCTGTGCCGGTGCTGTCATCGTCCTCATCCGCTATAGGAGTTAGTGGTGGATATGGAGGGGATACCAGAGGCTGAGGAAAATGGTAAGGCATATAATCTGAGTCCTCTCCAGCAAATGATGAATAAATATTGGCCATAGTGGTGGCGAACTCTGCCTGATACTGTATCATCAGGTCCTACCTCTGAGCCCCCCCTGCTAGATGCCTCGAATACCTCTGAGCAGTTTCATTTGATTTCTGGTGAAGGAGGGTCAGTGATGTGAGATTATCTGCCAGGGGAAGGTTGAAGAAGAGCCTAGCTCAAGATGCTAAGAGGATGGTCCAACCTATGTATGAGGAGGCTGAGTGGATGGTAGGAAACCCTCACTGCGGGTATGAGAAGCTGCCCCTTCCTAGACTCTGTATCGGTTGATGGTGGCGTGATCAATTATCGCCATCGGGGACAGTACTATCTCATCTTCTCTCACTGGCACTTTGTTATTTTACTAGAGAAATGTGATGACAGATGGATGATGGAGTCCTCCTGAGGTACTTCCTCTCAAGGCCTTCAGAATGGATTCCTAGATGAGCGACCCGACTTCTATCTTCAGTCCAGTCACTATTGCAAAAAGATAATCTCCCGTTCTTTAGTCACATCACTCACATGCAGGGTCGGTATAAGGTTGTGACATATAAAGCTTTACCATGCTTTCCCATAGCGTGAGAGCTCTGTGTGGGCGAAGCTAGTCTTTTCTCATGTGTACTCATTCGTTTACCAAGTCGTGCCGGGCTTACAAAACCTTTTGATCACATAATCCAAATCATAGCTTTGGACACAGTTAGCTAGGAAGTCCTCATCGTAGTCCGGCATCTGAAAGAAGGCATTTATGGTTTTCTTATCAAAAGGGACCCTAACTTGGACCGCCAAACCGCCCGCAGTCGAGGCGTTGGCATAGAATTCCTTCACAAGCGCAATCACCACGGACAGTGGTTGACGAGTGAATTGGACCCATTTGTGCTCGGCTAGCATGGCACTCATTTCTCCATCAAGTCTCACATTAGGCCTGAGACCCCTCTCTGACACTATGTTCTTATTCGCAAGCACTTTGTGATACTTCTCGGATGCTTCCAAGCTAACAAATCTAGTTGTGCATATTGTAGCACGGCTTGCAAAGTGCTTACACCAAATATAAAGCCAAAACATACTCAAAACCAAGTCCAATTTCCTAGCCAAAGTGAATTGCCTATCTCAAGTTTACTTGGGCAATTCCTAACCAAAACCAAGCCAATTTCTCACTTTGGCAAATCGTCGAACACGTTGTGTGCGCTGCCCCAAATCTAATCTGATAGCCTCTATGTAGGTGTGCTCAATCCCAAAAATTTTCGAAGTTATTCAATATAACCCAGATAACAATGATGAGTAGGTTGAAAACCTATGATTTTAATCTTGTTTAGCTTGATATATTATAAGTTTTTGGGTATTGTGTATGTTACTTCTGGTATTTTATGCTTACTTTGCAGGTACAAGGATTGGAGCAGGACTTGAGAGGCTAAAGAGGGAAAAAGTGAAGAGATGATAGTCAAGAGTGGACCGTGCAGTTGACACAAGGAAAGAGGCGCGGTGCGCGCGTGATGAAGATGAGTTGCTGCATACCAGGCGCTGACCGCGCCAGTATAGCACTGAAGGACACGCGGAGCACGCGAGCTTGAAGGATAGCCTCTGCCATAGTAGCTCGGAGCGCGCTATATTGTGAAGGAGCCACGGGGGAACCGCGCATGTTGGACGTCTTTTGTCAAGATTTAGTTACTTAATATGCAGAAGTTGATTGTTGTTAGGATTTGAGGTTTACTAATTGTACTAGGGTTTGATTAGACTATAAATACTAGTTATAATCTTAGTATTATATATCTTTTGACTGAGAATTATTGGAGGCTATTCTTGCAGAGCATATTAGGATTTTCATTGAAGGATTTCTGGAGATAGACGTTTGATGAAAGATTGAAGAACTTCAATAGAGTTTTTTCCTTCTTCCTCTTAAATTAATATCTATATCATGATGTCTTTCAATTATTATTTTGGTGTTTCTGAGCTGATGATGAACTAAATCTCTATTAGATATACAATGGGACCTTTTATGAAGCTTTAATTCAAATATTATTATTGTCACTTGATTATTTCTCTGAATTGATTGTTATTATTTTGTGCGTAATCAAATAATTGTTTGGCCAACAATTAGCCTTATATCTTTGATTGAATTGGAAAATGATTTCTTAGATTAGAACTAAATAACAACACATGAATTTGTTAGTTCTTAATTGAAATAACATACAGTGTATAAGACGAAAGTATTTATATACCTTGTGCAACTGTGATACAGGTGTGAACTTAATGAATCAATTTTGAGGATTTTACACTAAAGTAGTAACATAGTTAAAATATATATATTTGCTAATCATCGAAAGGTGTTAGTGAATTGTGAAATAAACCTAGTTGTCAGTTTGGGAAATAAATTGAGTGGAAGTAAAATATGAGAATTATTGTAGATTAATTGGGGAAATTGTATTCTTATGCTTAAATCATCTGGTATTCATTGATAGTTAATTGATTCTTATTCACTTTAATTTAGTTAATTCTCACAAATCAATTGGAGTGACTGTTTAAATAAAATAAATTGGTAGAAATTGTATAACTGAAATAGTTGTTAAATAAATGTTCCCTGCGGGTTCGACACTCTTCTTACTATTATATTATTTGATTGATAGTATGCACTTGCGCGAAATTATTGTTGTATAAATCGGACAACAAATTTTTTGCGCCGTTACAGGGGAACGATTCTAATAATTATTTTATTATTAGTTTTTTTTTACTTTAAATTAATCAAAAAGATTTTTTTTTCTAGTTATTTGCTTTTACAGGCTTAAATTTTGTTTAGGCTTGTTTCAGCTGCGATCCAGGAGTCGTGTGTGCACAGGGTAATTTCATCGGTTTATGCAAACACGGTCTCAAGGATCCGACCTAGTTCCTTACACAACGATATTGAAAGAACTTTCAGACAAGAGAGAGTTAATCAAGGAACAATGGCAAATAATGAGAATGAAGAGTACAAGCCACTACGGGATTATAGAATGCCGAAGGTTGCAGACATTCATTCTAGTATTGCACGACCTGCCATTATAGCACATAGTTTTGAGATCAAATCAGGCACAATTCATATGATCTAAAACTCATGTCAGTTCGAGGGAACACCAACGGATGATCCCAATGACCACCTGATCAATTTTTTGGAGATTTGTGATACATTCCAATTTAATTAGGTGTCAGACGATGCAGTGAGGTTGAGGTTAATTTCGTTCACTTTACGAGACAAAGCAAAGAGCTGGCTACATTCATTACCATCGGGATCCATCACAACGTGGGTTGATTTTGTACAAAAGGTTCTTGCCAAATTATTTCCACCAGCTAAGATGGCAAAGATGAGGGATGTTGTTCTGGCCTTCAAAGTTTGATTCAGAGTCATTATACGAAGCTTGGGAAAGGTTCAAGGACCTGCTTCGAAAATGTCCACATCATGGGGTGCCGTTATGGCTACAAGTTCACAAGTTTTATAATGGTATTTACGGGCATCTGAGAACCAATATTGAAGCCACTGCAGGTGGGGCTTTGGATGCCAAAAGCTGTGAAGATGGCTATGAATTTTTTGAAACCATGGCGCCTAACAAATTACTAATGGCCGACGAGCAAAACATCTCAACCAAAGGTAGTAGGGGTGTTCGAATTTGACGCTGTAACAATATTATTAGCCCAAGTTTCAGTTTTGACAAATAAGATAAACGCTCTGGGAGTTCAAAATGTTCAAAAAGTGGAAGTGGTATACTAGTTATGTGTAGGAGCCCATCCATCAGATCAGTGCATTATCAACACTGAGTCAGCATAGTTTATGGGAAATTATGGTAAGCAGTAGCAGTATGGGGTGAATTCGAACAGTTACAACCCAAGTTGGATAAATCATCCGAACTTCTCATGGAGTAACAACAAGAATCAGCAACAAGCTCAACCACAAGTTCCATGACAAGCTGCACCCCCAGGATTTCATGCAAGACAACAGCAATAGCCAGCACAACAAGAAAGAAAGCCAGAACTTGAGGAACTGCTGGTAAAATATATCAAGGATAACGAGTATTGGAAGAACACTTATGAGGTAACTATGAGGAACATAGAGAACCAGATCGAACAGTTGGCTACAGCTATGAATTCTCGACCTCAAGGAACATTGCCCAGCAAGACATAATGAACCCAAGGGATGGAAAAGAACATTGTAAAGCAATCATTTTGAGAAATGGGAAAATTTAGAGGATGTAATTAAACAAGGGCCGACTCAGCAGGTATATACTGACGAAAATACTGAGGAACAGTTAGTGACAGCGGCAGGAACAGTAGGTGAAACAGGAGAGAAGGCAGAGATTACCAAGCTAGAAGCTTATGTGCCACCAGTTCCATACCCAAGGAGACTCCGAAAAGAAAAGAAGATAAATAGTTTTCAAAGTTTGTGGAGGTATTCAAGAAATTTCATATTAACATCCCATTTGCTGAAGCCATAGAACAAATACCAAGTTACGCAAAATTCATGAAGGAAATCATGTTGAGGAAGAGAAGGCTAGAAGATTTTTAGACTGTTGCACTTACGAAGGAGTATAGTCCAATTTTTCAAAACAAGTTGCCACCAAAGGTTAAGAACCCTGATAGTTTCACAATACCATGTACTACCGGGGAAAAATTCTTTGGGAAAGCACTATGCAACTTGGGGACTAGTATCAACTTGATGCCGTTATCCATTTATACACAGTTGGGTTTGCCGAAAGTAAAACCCACCAACGTGACCAGACAGATCTCTGACATATCCGCGTGGAATTGTAGAAGACATATTTGTGAAGGTAGATAAATTTTTCTTTCCAGCATATTTCATTGTGCTCGATTTTGAGGAAGATAAAAAAATTTAACTTACTAGGTCGATCATTCTTATCTACGGGGAGAACACTGATTGATGTCCAGAAAGGAGAACTCACAATGTGGATACAGGATTAAGAGGTGACATTCAACGTATTCAAGGCAATGCAGTTTCCAAAAGAAACCGAGGATTATTTTAGGATTGACATAGTTGAGACTATGGCACAAGAGTTTGTGTCGGGCAATGTATTTGGGGATCCACTTGACACGACACTGGGAAATTCAGATGCGGCAGACTTTCTAGATTCTTTGGAGTATTTACACCTTTTGAACACATCTCCTCCATTCAGACCATATGGGAAGAGAGTTAAGGACTTAGAGTGGGCTAAGAAATCAAAGGCACAACCAAAGACTTTAATTAAGGAACCACCAATTCTAGAATTAAAGCCTCTACCGACCCATCTTAGGTTTGCCTACTTTAAAGAATCATCCACACTACTAGTCATCATCTCTACTTCTCTCACAGAATCTCAAGAAGCAAAGTTATTGAGAATACTTTGAGAGTTCAAAATTGTAATTGGATGGACGATAGCCGACATTAAGGGAATCAGTCCCTTTTTCTGCATACACAAGATTCTGTTGGAAGAGGACGCTAGGTCGGCTGTGGAACAGCAGCGCAGATTGAATCCATTATAAAGGAGGTTGTCAAGAAAGAAATTTTCAAATGGCTTGATGCAGGTATTATTTATCCCATATCGGACAATTCATGGGTTAGTCCAGTTCAGTGTGTACCAAAGAAAGGAGGTATGACAGTCATAGAAAACAAAAATAATGAACTAATTCTAACAAGGACTGTAACGGGATGGCGAGTATGCATAGATTACCAAAAATTAAACAAAGCCACCCGAAGGACCACTTTTCGTTGTCATTTATTGATCAGATGTTGGATCGTCTTGCAGGGCATCAGTTCTACTGTTTGTTGGATGGATACTCAGCTACAACCAGATCATGATAGCACCCGAAGATCAGGAAAAGACAAGTTTCACATGCCCCTACGGAACATTTGCCTTTTGTCCGATGTCTTTCGGGTTATGTAACGCACCAACAACATTTTAACAATGCATGATGGCCATATTCTCAGACATGGTGGAACAAAATGTTGAGGTATTTATGGAAGACTTCTCGGTGTTTGGAGATAGCTTTGATCTGTGTTTGGCGAATCTTACAGTAGTACTTCATAGATGTATGGACACTAACTTGATTCTCAACTGGGAAAAATGTCACTTCATGGTACAAGAAGGGATAATCTTAGGCCATCATGTTTCAGCAGAAGGTTCAGAGGTGGATCGAGCGAAAATTGCTACAATTGAACACCTCCCACCTCTTACTTTTGTAAAAGGGATCCACGGTTTTCTGGGGAATGCAGGATTTTATGACGCTTTATCAAAGACTTCTCCAAGATCACTAAACCATTGTATGCATTACTCAAGAAGGATGTGCCATTTAAGTTTGACACTGACTGTTTGAAAGCTTTTGAAGTGTTGAAGGAAAAGTTAATTATCGCTCAAGTTATAATTGCACCAGATTGGACGCTACCATTTGTGTTAATGTGTGACGCAAGCGATTACGCAATAGGAGCAGTATTAGGACAAAGAAAGGATAAGGTCTTCCAAGCCATTTACTATACAAGCAAAACTCTGAATGATGCACAGGTAAATTACACAACAACCAAAAAAGAGCTCCTCGCCGTAGTGTTTGCATTCGATAAATTCAGAGCATATTTAATTGGAACAAAAGTAGTAGTCTTCACAGATCACTCGGCAATAAAACCTCATCTCGAAGAAAGATGCTAAACCGAGACTAATCCGTTAGATCTTATTACTTCAAGAATTTGATCTCGAGATTCGGGACAAAAAGGGTACGGAGAATCAAGTAGTCGCCATTTGTCGAGATTAAAGAATGAATAACAGCAGGCGACCGAGAAAGCCATCATCAATGAATCTTTTCCAAATGAATAACTATTCACGGTGGCAACAGAAACCCCTTGGTACGTAGATTTTATAAATTACATCGTCAGTGGGATTGTGCCATTTAATTTTAGTTTTCAGCAAAAGAAAAGGTTCTTATTTGAGGTGAAGCAGTATATGTGGGATGAGCCTTCTTGTTCAAACAGTGTGTCGATCAGATGATACGGAGATGTGTGGCCGAATCCTAAATAGAGGGAATATTACAACATTATCACTCTTCGTTGTACGGTGGGCACTACGGAGGAGATCAGATAGCAGCAAAGGTCTTACAGTCTGGCTTCTTTTGGCCAACTTTATTCAAAGATTCTCATGCATTTGCCAAAAGATACGATAGATGCCAACGAGTAAAAAACATCACAAGTCATCAAGAGATGCCACTGAATACCATATTAGAAGTAGAGCTATTTGACGTATGGGGCATCAACTTTATTTGACCATTCCTTTCATCCTTTAATAACAAGTATTATTGGTAGCGGTGGACTACGTCTCTAAGTGGGTGGAAGCAGTAGCTCTACCTACAAATGATGCAAAGGTGGTGCTGAACTTTCTCCGTAAGAACATCTTTACCAAATTTGGGATGCCGAGAGCAATTATCAGTGATGAGGGCACGCACTTCTACAATAAATCTTTCGCAGCTCTCTTGGCTAAATAAGTTGTTAGACATAAGTTTTCTATGGCCTATCATCCACAGACAAATGGCCAAGCAGAGGTGTCCAACCGTGAAAGTAAAACAAATTCTGGAAAAGATAGTAAATCCATATCGAAAGGATTGGGCGAGCAAACTGGATGAAGCACTGCGGGCATATCGTACGGCTTACAAAACTCCAATCGGTATGTGTCACCATATCGACTGGTGTTCGATAAAGCTTGTCACTTACCAGTGGAACTAGAACACAAGGCTTACTAGGCTATAAAGAAGTTAAATCTGAACCTCGAAGCAACTGGCGAGAAGCGACTACTGCAGCTAAGCGAATTAGATGAATTCTGAGTGTAAGCATACGAGAACGGCAAACTATACAAGGAGAACCAAGAGATGGCATGACAAGAGATTGTCTAACTAACCTTTGAACCATGACAATCTGTGCTACTTTTCAATTCTCGACTGAAATTATTTTGGGTAAATTAAAATCAAGATGGTCGGGACCATTCACGATCACTAAGGTTTATCCATATGGCGCAATAGAAGTGCAAGATTCCACGAGCCACCAATCATTCAAGGTAAATGGCCAAAGACTGAATGTGACGAACAAAATTTTATAATTTAATTTAAATATTTATTGAATTAAATAAATATTTTTGATGATTTAAATATTGAGTTAAATAATTAATTGATGGAATTATGGTAGATTAATTTAATTATATGTGTTACATTAATTAAATTAATATGTAGTAAACTTATAATTCAAAGTATGTATTTAATTGAGCTTATTTGATTAAATAAATTATTTAAATAGCATAATTGTGACGCCCCCAGAATAGGTCCAGTCAACCCAACCTATTCTGAGTCGCCAAATACACGGTACAGAATTCAAATACAAACTTTATATCATACGGTCGTGCAAAATAGACCACACAACTGTGAGTGTCAATACAAATATGTAAAAAATTAATATTCAAACTAAGTCCTCATTACAATTATTATCACACTATTTATCAGAAATAGTGAGGACTACTACTCTGCTCTAAGTTGGACCATCACTCTGTCCCCCGACTAGTTCCCGGAACATTCTCATTTCATTCTGAAGAGGACAACAGATGAAAAGGGTGAGCTCAACTAGCCTAGTAAAGAATATTATGACTAAGATAATGGAAAATAAATTATCGTTAGTCTTCAACATTCAGATAAAATATTATGGACAACCAATTTTAGATCAATATTCGCAGCGAAATAACAATTCATTAGAAGAGTTAAGTAGAGAATGAAGTCTACTATCTTCTATGATTTAAAAGTTCATCATCAATATTTTATCCATGTAACATCAATCAATATACATCTCGAATCAATATTCATCTTTTCACTATAGGCCAAAGATATTCATTTGTATCACCAGTGGTCATGTTCATTTCAACACCTGTCATCTTTGCACTACGGCCAAAGATATTCATCAGGTAATCATTCATCTTTGCTCTACAGGCCAATATATTTAGTTATATCACCTTTTAGGACTGAGGATGATGAAAAACAATATAAATAACGAATCCAGTGAGATAAAAGACAAAGATTAAGGATTCGTATTTTAGTTTATCCAAGTTCAAAAATACTCCATAATAATACCTTGCGGAGAAAAATTCAAGAATGAAGCTCAAAACTTTAGATCTAATCAAAGATAGTAATTATAATAGACAATTTGGACAAATAGAAGAAAATTTAGTTTTTCCGTGAATAGTGTCGTATACGTGAATAGTGCCGTATACGTGAATAGTAACCCCGACGGAAAAAAATAAGAATTTCATAACAAAATCCATGTCAATATTTCGGTATAATGATATTGAAAAGAATAACATCATTTACGAAAGAAAATAACATCCCTTACCTCAAAAGAATAGTACTTCTGACCGGAATATCGAAAATAATACCGAAGAAAACTTGCACTAAATAGTAATACTCAAAGTATCTAAATACTCACAAAAATACACTCGATATTATAGAGAGAGGAAATTTCTAATTCTGGTGTGATTTTCAATTCTAACCTAAGCAACCTATTTATAAGAAAAGCTTAGGATGCCAAAGTAGACTTTTGAATAAAATAATTATTTTTTTAAATTCCGCCTCCTGGATGCTACAAACCAGATTTTTTTTCAACAAGCAACAAAAGTGGGGCCCAATAAAAAAATATATTTATTTTTTGAAACTTCAATAATTCATAATAAATAGCCCTTTTGTCAGAAAAATACAAATTCTATATCTTTCCATAGGAAATTTAATTCTCTACAACTTTGTAGAATGAAGTTTTTCCAAATTCCAAAGATAAATTATCCGAAATCCATAAACGGATGATTTCCATACCAAAATACTGATAAAAACACATCAGCGCTAATTTCTTCTTTTATATCCACAGAATAAATATTCCTTATCATATAAATCAATAATTAATTATTCACAAATAATATTACAGAACTACAATATTGACAACCAGGTCGTTCCTAGGAAAGAGGGGGACTTCCGAAAAGAATTTCTCCTTACTGCACGCAATTAAATAACCCCTCCTAGACAGAACTTCCTTAGCCATTGTCAATAATGCTATCTAATAATATTATTCAAATAATATGAATTATTGAGTTGATAATGTGAAATACTGTGCAGTGACAATTATTGAATCAATAATACAAAATATCAACTATAGCAATTATTGAATCAATCATATAACGTAGCAATTATTGATATAAAATATCAACGTAGCAATTATTGAATCAATAAAATATCATGCAATTATTGAATCAATAATATAAAATATTGAACATAATTACTGTAACAATAATTGAGTAAGTGCCTTCTCACGTAAGAATTAATAATTCAAAATACTGTGCAATACATTGTGATACTGTGCAACACCGCGTATTACTGTATTTTAACCACCGGGTATTTCAACAGTACTAACGGTAACAACTACGCCGTTATTTTATAAAAAAGTTATTTCTGTCGCTTTCTATATCCGACAGTTATTCCGTTGTGGGGCCCACAAATAGCTGCGCGTCGTACGAATATTCCCGACAACAAGAATATTCCACGACCAAACGAATATTCCCCGACAACAATGAATATTTTATAACCACTTGCTCATTTTGAAATATTTGCACATTTCACCCATAACTATCACATTTATCAAAACAACACCTTACTATTTCAAAATAATATATAAAGAAAATTAAATCTTTATTCATAATGGGTCTTACAACCTCCCCTCCTTATGAAATTTCATCCTCGAAATTGACGTACGTACCTGGTATGTCGAAAAGGTGAGGATACCTCGCTTTCATTTTCGATTCCAATTCCCAGGTCATTTCCTCAATAGCATGGTTTCTCCACAAAACTTTAACTTGAGGTATAATTTTCGAGCGTAGGACATGCTCCTTCCTATCCAAGATCTTGACAGGTACCTCCTCGTACGTTAAATCTTCGGCTATCTCGCCTAGTTCTAACTCAATAATACGGTTTGGATCCTTCACATATTTACGTAACACGGATATGTGAAACACGTTATGAACACGAGACATGCTTGGAGGTAAAGCGAGTTTATAGGCTACATTTCCTACTCAGTCAAGAATCTCAAATGGACCAATGAATCGTGGATTGAGCTTTCCTCTCTTCCCAAACCTCGTAACTCCTTTCCACGGAGCAACACGTAATAACGCATGGTCCCCAACTTTGAATTCCACGTCCTTTCGATGAAGATCCGTATAACTCTTTTGTCGATCTTGTGCTGTTTGTATACGTTGCCGGATCATTTGGATCTTTTCTGTAGTCATACGTACCAACTCTGGTCCCAATAATGTTGCTTAACCCACCTCATTCCAGCATATTGGAGAGCGACACTTTTGTCCATACAATGCTTGAATGGAGCTACGCCTATACTTGCCTGATAACTGTTGTTATAGGAGAATTCCACCAATGGTAAGTACTTATCCCAACTCCCTTTGAAGTCTAGAACATAGAGTCTCAATAGATCTTCAAGAGTTTGAATAGTCCTTTCTGATTGTCCGTCTGTTTGAGGATGATAAGCCGAACTGAATCGTAAATCCGTGCCCATAGCTTTCTGCAAACTGATCCAAATCGTAAAGTAAATCTGGGGTCACGATCAGAAACTATGGATACTGGCATGCCATGCAATCTCACAATCTCATTCACGTACATATGAGCAAGACGTTCAAGGGAATAAGTCTCTCGTATAGGCAAGAAATGAGCAGACTTGGTTAATCTATCAACAATAACCCAAATCGCATCTATGCCTTGAGAAACCTTGGGAAGACCCGTAACGAAATCCATCGTAATGTGTTCCCACTTCCATTTCAAAATCTCCAGTGGTTGCATAGACCCTTCGGTACTTGATGCTCTGCCTTTACACGTTGACACGTTAAACATCTCGAAATAAACTCCGCGATCTCTCTTTTCATATTGCTCCACCAAAATGTATGTTGAAGATCACGATACATTTTGGTACTCCCAGGATGGATTGCAAATGGTGTGTTATGTGCCTCCACCATGATTCTATGCTTCAAGTCAGAATCGTTAGGAACACAAAGTCTTGAGTTGACTCGAAGTATTCCCTCTTCATCGATTCTTGCTTCTGGAATGGCACCTTCTTGCACTTCTTCTTCATCTTCATCAGCTCCGCATCCGTAGCTTGAGCCGCTTTAACTTATCAATCAAAGCTGGTTCTACGCGTATAGTTGACATCATCGCACTCGTTCCCACATATGATCTTCTACTCAACGCGTCAGCTACCACGTTCGCTTTTCCAGATGGTATTGGATGGTATGATCGTAATCTTTCAACAGCTCAAGCCAACGTCGTTGCCGCATGTTGAGTTCCTTCTAAGTGAAGAAATATTTAAGGCTCTTATGATCCGTATAAATCTCCACTTTCTCCCCGTACAGGTAATGTCTCTAGATCTTCAACGCGAAAACGACTGCTGCCAACTCTAGATCATGAGTAGGATAATTCCTCTCATATTCTTTGAGTTGTCGCGAGGCATAGGCTATGACTTTCCCATGTTGCATGAGAACACATCCTAATCCTTTGCCCGAAGCATCGCTGTAGATAACAAATCCATCCGAACCAGATGGTATTGTCAAAACAGGTGCCAAGATAAGTCTTCTCTTGAGCTCTTGGAAGCTCTTCTCGCATTCCTCGCTCCAAACGAATAAAACAGGAGCACCCCAAGAAGACGTACTAGGACGAATAAAACCGATGTCTAACAATTCCTGTAATTGGACCTTTAACTCCTGAAGTTCAATAGGAGCCATTCGATATGGGGTCTTAGAAATGGGTTTTGTACCGGGTTCAAGGTCAATAAAGAATTCAACTTCACGTTCTGGGGGTAGACCGGGAAGTTCTTTGGGAAATACATCAGGAAACTCATTAACAACGGAAATATTTCAAATATGATGTATTCTGGTTTAGATCAGTGACATGAGCTAAGAAAGCTTGACATCCGTTTTTCAATAAACGAATAGCTTTGTGACTTGAAATGATATTGACTAATTTTAGTGGTTTGGTGGTTTGGATTCGCACAACAGGTTGATTAGGAATATGAAAAATAACAACCTTACGAAAATAATCAATTTTGGCATGGTAAGTGGTTAACCAGTCAATTCCTAAAATCACGTCAAATGCAAGTATTTTCAAAGATATAAGATCAAAAGGTAGGGTAAGGGTACCAATCTGAATCACGCAAGATTTGTAAACTGTGGATGTAACAAAGGTTTCTCCCAACGGAGTTTAACAGATAAGTCAAAGTTTAATTTATCAGAAGTCAAGTTCAAACGTTGAGCACAAGTAGGTGAAATAAAAAAATGGGTAGCACCGGTATCTAATCAGGTATAGACTTCGCAAAAATTTATGATTAACTAACCCGTAATAAATTCATTCGGGTTCCTCCATTTTGGGCAGTCACGACAAACGCTCTTCCAGAAATCAAGACTTTGACTTGTCTGACACCGCCTTTGGAATCACCACCCCGCTGGACTTGGTTTCGCAACAGGACAATCACGAGCTATAGTCCTTCTTTTCCACAGTTATAGCATGCTTTGAATTGTTGTGGGCAGTTTGGGCTGATGTGTCCCTCTTTCCCATTTATAGCATACGACCGGTGGTCGTCTCCTCCTCTAGAAACAGTTTGATGTGACGTCTTCACGTTCTCATTGTTGTATCTTCTTTTCTTGAAATCTCCTCCCGATTCACTTTTCCTACTATCATGGCGACGATTAGCACCAGAGTGGTTACCGTTTCTGTCATACTTTTCCTCGCTGGTTGTCATTGCTCCGAAGACTGCTGCCACCGGTACGACCTTGGTTGTTGTCCCTTGGTTGAACATAATCATTATTCGTTCTAACAGCTGGGCCCTGTTCACTACATCCGACTATAGAGAAAATTTATGAGAAATGAGGTATTGACGTTTTGGGTTTCAAACCTCTTAGAAACATCCGCGTCATCGTTCCTCATTTTCCACCAAATGAGGTGCAAACCTAGACAGCTCCGCGAACTTAGCCTCGTACTGGGATCCGTCATGTTGTTTTGCTCAAGTCTGATAAACTCTACCTCCTTCATATGATAAATACTTTCAGGAAAGTACTTGTTATTAACAGTTTTGAAACGCTTCCCAAGACATCTTTAGTGCGGCAGGCTGGGTAGCTTCACAGACTCCCACCAGTAATCTGCTTCTCCTCGGAACATAAAGGTGGCGAATGGAACCTTCTGTTCTCCATGCATCCCAAAACATCAAATATCTTGGTAATTTATTTAATCCACGTCTCCGCCTTGATTGGATCTGGCTTTCCCAGAAACTCTGGTGGTCCCAGCTCTTTGAACTGCTTGGCAGTGCAATTCGCGTGTTGTTATTATCTCTACCTGTATTTTGCAGACGGTTTCCCTCGTCTGGTTTGCATGAACTGCAAAAAACTTCTAAAACATCTATTTCTCGTTCTCGGACGCGTTGTTTTCAGGATGAACATGCCTTCTTGTTGCACGTTTCCTTGTTAGTGATTAAAGGTGTCTCCACGGTCTCATTCATTATTTGTTAACATTCTCAGCCATTCTCAACTACTGTCATAAAACAAGGGTTAATTAAACAAATTAACATATCACATATTAACCCTATGCTCCGACTGACCAATTAAATACCACATAAGCTTAGGTAGGATATACTAGTGAAGGATTTACTCGTCTCTCCCCTCCTAGTTCTATTCCCCGATCTCCGCCAGAGACCATATCCCTAAGCTCTGATACCAACTGTGACGCCCCCAGAATAGGTCCAGTCAACCCAACCTATTCTAAGTCGCCAAATACATGGTACAGAATTCAAATACAAACTTTATATCATACGGTCGTGCAAAATACGACCACACAACTGTGAGTGTCAATACAAATATGTAGAAAATATTAATATTCAAACTAAGTCCTCATTACAATTATTATCACACTATTTATCAGAAATACTGAAGACTACTACTGCTCTAACTCGGACCATCACTCTGTCCCCCGACTAGTTCCCGCAACATTCTCATTTCCTGAAGAAGACAACAGATGAAAAGGGTGAGCTCAACTAGCCTAGTAAAGAATATTATGACTAAGATAATGGAAAATAAATTATCGTTAGTCTTCAACAATTCAGATAAAATTATGGACAACCAATTTTAGATCAATATTCGCAGCAAAAATAACAATTCATTAGAAGAGTTAAGTAGAGAATGAAGTCTACTATCTTCTACAATTTAAAAGTCCATCATCAATATTTTATCCTGTAACATCAATCAATATACATCTCGAATCAATATTCATCTTTGCACTACAGGCCAAAGATATTCATTTGTATCACCAGTGGTCATATTCATTTCAACACCTGTCATCTTTGCACTACGGCCAAAGATATTCATCAGGTAATCATTCATCTTTGTTCTACAGGCCAAAGATATTCAGTTATATCACCTTTTAGGACTGAGGATGATGAAAAACAATATAAATAACGAATCCAGTGAGATAAAAAACAAAGATTAAGGATTCGTATTTTAGTTTATCCAAGTTCAAAATACTCCATAATAATACCTTGTGGAGAAAAATTCAAGAATGAAGCTCAAAACTTTAGATCCAATCAAAGATAGTAATTATAAAAGACAATTTGGACAAATAGAAGAAAATTTAGTTTTCCCGTGAATAGTGTCGTATACGTGAATAGTGCCGTATACCTGAATAGTAACCCCGACGAAAAAAAATAAGAATTTCATAACAAAATCCATGCCAATATTTCGGTATAATGATATTGAAAAGAATAACATCATTTACGAAAGAAAATAACATCCCTTACCTCAAAAGAATAGTACTTCTGACCGGAATATCAGAAATAATACCGAAGGAAACTTGCACTGAATAGTAATACTCAAAGTATCTAAATACTCACAAAAATACATTCTATAATAGAGAGAGAAAACTTTTAATTCTGGTGTGATTTTCAATTCTAACATAAGCACCCTATTTATAGGAAAAGCTTAGGATGCCAAAGTAGACTTTTGAATAAAATAATATTTTTTTAAATTCCGCCGCCTGGCTGCTAAAAACTAGTTTTTTTCAACAACCAACAAAAGTGGGGCCCACCCATAAAAAAAATATATTTATTTTCTGAAACTTCAATAATTCATAATAAATAGCCCTTTTGTCAGAAAAATACATATTCTATGTCTTTCCATAGCAAATTTAATTCTCTACAACTTTGTAGAAGGAAGTTTTTCCAAATTCCAAACATAAATTATCCGAAATCCATAAACGGATGATTTCCACTCCAAAATACTGATAAAAACACATCAGCGCTAATTCCTTCTTTTATATTCACAGAATAAATATTTTCTTATCATATAAATCAATAATTAATTATTCACAAATAATATTACAGAACTACAATATTGACAACCAGGTCGTTCCCAGGAAAGAGTGGGCCTTCCGATAAGAATTTCTCCTTACTGGCGCGCAATTAAATAACCCCTCCTAGACAGAACTTCCTTAGTCATTGTCAATAATGCTATCTATAATATTATTCAAATAATATGAATTATTGAGTTGATAATGTGAAATACTGTGCAGTGACAATTATTGAATCAATAATAAAAATATCAACGTAGCAATTATTGAATCAATAAAATATCATGCAATTATTGAATTAATAATATAAAATATTAAACAGTAATTACTGTAACAATAATTGAGTAAGTGCCTTCTCACGTAAGTATCAATAATTCAAAATACTGTGCAATACCTTGTGCTACTGTGCAACACTGCGTATTACTGTATTTTAACCACCTGGTATTTCAACAGTACTAACGATAACAACTACGCCGTTATTTTATAAAAAGTTATTTCTGTCGCTTTCTATATCCGACAGTTATTCTGTTATGGGGCCCACAAATAGCTACGCCGTCGTACGAATATTCCCCGACAACAAGAATATTCCACGACCAAACGAATATTCCCCGACAACAATGAATATTTTATAACCATTTGCTCATTTTGAAATATTTGCACATTTCACCCATAACTATCACATTTATCAAAACAACACCTTACTATTTCAAAATAATATATAAAAAAATTAAATCTTTATTCATAAAAGTTGGGGTCTTACAATAATGTTATTCTAATTAATTTAATAAATAATTAGATTTAATAATTTGACATAATTAATAAAGGAGAATTTTAATTATGTGACAATGTGATTTAATGTGAATTTATGATATTTTAATTAATTAATTTAAATAAAATTATTTGATTAATTAGAAGTGTGACAATTAACTATATACTAAGTAAGTTAATTAATTAAATTAAATGAAAAGGAAATAAGGGAGGACAAGCAAACATGGCCCTAAGAGAAGTTTTAGCAGTTAACCCATTACGGATTGACTGACCACAAACTCACCAGTTATATATCATATATACACATATTATACGTATATTATATTAAGCCTTATATATTATCAGAGTTCGTACATTTTTCATATCACTTCACAGAGAAAAGAGAGAAATTGAGAAAGAATTGAAAGATTAAGAGAGAAAAGTTGGAGAATTTAAGTTTATATCATCTTCACAAAGATTGAAAGGGCAATCCCTTCATCCAAATTTTTATTTCACGTACTATGTTTCCTCCATTAACATATATTCTGAGTTCTCTATAATTAAATTGTATCGATGATTGTTGTAGATATGATTATATATGTGTTATTATATTATAACATGTTTTATATATTGTATGCATAATTTAAAGTGATTAAAATCATGTAATTATGTTTAAATTAGAAATTGAAAGTTACAGAGTATGAAAGTTGTATATATGGCCCTTACGTATAAATTAAATGCGTTAAATCGTTTGTTAAACTTAAAATTGATACTTGAATATGATTATAACATGTTTTATATAATGTATGCATGATTTAAAGTGAATAAAATCATATAATTTTGTTTAAATTAGAAATTGAAAGTTAAAGAGTATGAAAGTTGTATATGGCCCTTACGTATAAATTAAATGCATTAAATAGTTTGTTTAACTTAAAATTGATACTTGAATATGATTATGCATGTTTAAACGAACAAAACAAAATTCAAACGGACGGATTCGG
Source organism: Panax stipuleanatus (assembly GCA_020205555.1). Classification (NCBI taxonomy): domain Eukaryota; kingdom Viridiplantae; phylum Streptophyta; class Magnoliopsida; order Apiales; family Araliaceae; genus Panax; species Panax stipuleanatus. The sequence goes on from JAINUT010001665.1 coordinate 22,032, forward strand.
TGTTGTAACAAATCTGTAGCGTTGAATTTCGTGTTTTTCCTCAAAACTTTACAAAATATCAAAAACAGTAAATTATATGTTTTAATTTAAGTAATTATGTGATATTAAATTGTTAAAAACATGCTAGAAACGTGATATGATGTTTCTATTAAGATTATAAATCATGGGTAACAATAAATGGTTATGTTAGTTTAATTTGGCATTTATTTGGCTTTTTCTGTGTTCTTCGCGAACACTGTCAGACCATTTTGCGACTTTGAAAGTTTGTTATGTGATCTAAATTGGAGTAATTATGTGATCTAAATTGTTAAAAACATGATAGAAATATTATATGATGTTTCTATTAAGATTATAAATTATGGGTAACATTAAAATTGTTGTGTTAGTTTATTTGGCATTTATTTGGCTTTTCTATGTTCTCCAAAAACATAGTCAGACCGGCAGAATAAAATTAATAAAAATTTTATGAAGTGTTCAAAAGATCAGAGATGTGTTTTAAAACCTAATGTAATAACACGAAGACATGTTAAGCTTATAATGAGATGTTAAAACAGTTTAATAACGTATATTATGTGATTAATTAGTAAGTTAATTACATAACTTAAACCCGTTATTTGAGAAGTCTAATAACATGTTCAAAGATCAATGTTATGATTCGATAAGCATATCGAACTTATAATTAATTTGTATTCTGAATGTATTGATATGTAGAATTTATTTAAGGGACGTGAATTATATTTGTAGCTTGTGAAAGAAGCAAGTTTCTTACTCTAACTCAATTTCGATTTCGCAAGTTCTTACTCTTGTTTATTCAAGTCAAGATTCGTATAAGATATTATAAGTTCCTTAAGTATTATTTTAGATATACAATACTTATTCGATTGTATACTCTTGAGATTTATTATTCAATTTGAATATCGTTTATTGTTGAACCTTGTAAGACTAGAGAACCCTAATTGATTTAACTAGTCCATAGTTGATGAACGTTCTAAATTCTAGAACTATTATTAATATTATCCAAACCAAACTTCCTTTAGTGCGGACTCTGATGTCAAACTAAGATGAACAACCCTTTAATAGGGGATTATTTACGCTTAGCGTTGAGATATTGTGCACAGTATGGTACTAAGGGTTGATCCCGCTAAGTAAGAGAAGTAGAGTCCATATAGTCTTATGACTATTAAAGGTTTAAAGTAGAAATACTTGACAAACTAGGACATAGTTCAAGGTCTTATGACCCTCAGATGTTCTTTTGATTTTTGTTATTCATTCTTGATTCAAAAGCCGAGCTTTCTATTATTCAGATTTCTTTGACTTATTCGCATGTTATTATATTGTTATATTGGTATACTTGTGGGCAATTGTGCTCACTTTTGCAAATAACATTGCAGTTAAGAACGAAAGCTCAGACGAGCGTTCCACTAGCAAAGGCAAGGGCAAAGTTAACAAGTGATGAAGACATAGTTCAAGGTCTTATGACCCTCAGATGTTCTTTTGATTCTTGTTATTCATTCTTAATTCAAAAGCCGAGCTTTTTATTATTTAGATTTCTTTGACTTATTCGCATGTTATTATATTGTTACATTTGTATACTTGTGGGCAATTGTGCTCACTTTTGCATAATAACATTGCAGTTAAGAACGAAAGCTCAGACAGCGTTCCACTAGCAAAGGCAAGGCAAAGTTAACAAGTGATAAGGCTTGTTATTTTAATTGAGAATATTTGTTTAAAGACTTATGTTATAATGTTTAAGACTTATTATTTGTTTATGTTTCTGCACAGATGTTTAAGGGTAGTATGACCTGGGATTGTATTTATTATTCTGATGTTGTAACCCCATAAGGGGAGATGATGGAGTTATTTCTATCTATTTCATGGTTTGTATTTATTATGGGTAGATAGATATATGACATTTGTACAGTGAACACAAAATCCAGTAGAAATTGAAGTACCCGAATTTTGGGGTGTCACAAGTTAGTATCAAAGTCGTAGGTTATGAACCTTAGGTTGGGAAAAACCTTAGGGTAGTAGCCTTTTAAAGAGATCGATAACGTTGTAATGATAACTCTTATCGAGTTCTAAGAAAGATAATAATTTACTTTATGGCTAGGTGTTTATATTTATGTACTCGCGCGATATCGATTAGCATCACGTAATAACTAAGTCTTAAAATTGATTTGCCAGGATGTCAGATATTGCAGGATCTAGTCAGCCTAGGGAGGTTGTACCCCGAGTGGGTATTGAGGAGGAGCCCCGAGACATTCACACAGTTTGGGAACAGTTCGTTCGACGAGAGCCATCTCCTTTGATCACTATTGTTGGTCAAGAGCATGAGCCGATTTTGACTCTGAGGAGGACTCCGAGGAGATTGAGATCCGGCTGAGGCAGCCAAGGAGGAGGAATAAGACCATGAAGAGTTCCCACCGAACTCTATCAGTGCTGAGATGTACGACGAGCTGTATAACCATAACATTGAGTTACAGGATACTATTCGAGAGTTGAAGGAGCATACGGTTACTCAACAGTCTACCATCGAGCAGAAGGACGGTGAGGTTGAGGCTCTTTACACACGTTTTGGAGACGTAGAGTGGGAGTTGGTCCATGAGAAGGGCCAAGTTGAGCAGAAGTCAGAGGAGATAGAGAAATTGAAGAATGATTTGAAAGAGAAATCAACAAGGCTTGCCATAGCA
>JAINUT010001663.1:0-27249 GCA_020205555.1 Panax stipuleanatus
GGTAGCAGCTGAGAGTGAGGAAAAGAGGAACTTGAGGAGGAGATTTATTAGGAGAATTTTATGATCGAAATATAGAACTATAAAATCGTATTCATGAGTTAGAAGTGCAGGGTGAAGAACGACAGACAGCCGTGGAACAAAGGGATACAGCAATTCAAGATTTTGCTACTCGATATACGAGGCTTGAACAGAAGCTCTCTCTTGTAGAGTATATGATATTAGAGTTGGAATCTGAAAATGCAAATGTCAACGATCAGCTGAAAGAAGAAGCAACTGAACGAGCGAGAATTGAAAATGCATGGGTAAAAGCCGCACGACGCGTTAATATTTTAGAAAGAGACATCCGATCCAAGAAGGCCAAAATAGAAGATATGGATTTTACTTTTTGGACAACAATTGGGAGAATCCAACATCGAGTTTGGAATTACCCTGTGCATAGCGGTCAACACCAATTCGATATGGATCGAAGAGTAATGATTCAAATTATGGATTAGGAGTGCGACGAAGCAATTGAGGGTGGAATGTGTTTTATAGAAAAGTCAAATCCAGCTGGGATAGTAACACCAAAGACTGTTCCAGACAAGTCAAAGTCAGTGGTTCCTGAAAGAGCATTTGTCGTGACTACTCAAGAAGCTAGGAACTCGAACGAAGTTACTACAGGTAAGCTAATTGTAAATTCTTGCGAAGTCTATACCTTATTAGATACCGGTGCTACCCATTCTTTTATTTCACCTGCTTGTGCTCAACGTTTGAACTTGACATCTGAGAAATTAGACTTTGACTTATCTGTTGAAACTCCGTTGGGTGAAACCTTCGTTACATCTACAGTTTACAAAACCTACTTGATTCAAATTGGTACTCTCACCCTACCTGTTGATCTTATATCTTTGAAAATACTTGCATTTGATGTGATTTTAGGAATTGACTGGTTAACCACTTATCATGCCAAAATTGATTATTTTCGTAAGGTTGTTTGTTTTCATATTCCTAACCAACCTGTTGTGCGAGTTCAAACAACCAAACCACTAAAATCAACCAATGTCATTTCAAGTCATAAAGCTATTCGTTTATTGAAAAATGGATGTCAAGTTTTCTTAGCCCATGTCACTGATTTAAACCAGAATACGTCAGATTTGAATGATATTTCTGTCGTTAATGAGTTTCCTGATGTATTTTTCGAAGAACTTCCCGGTCTACCCCCAGAATGTGAAGTTAAATTCTTTATTGACCTTGAACCCAGTACAAAACCCGTTTCTAAAACCCCATATCGAATGACTTCTATTGAACTTCAGAAGTTAAAGGTCCAACTACAGGAGTTGCTAGACATCGGTTTTATACGTCCTAGTACGTCTCCTTGGGGTGCTCCTATTTTATTCGTAAAGAAGAAAGACGGGAGTATGCGACTTTGTATTGACTATCGGGAGTTGAACCATGTCACCATCAAGAATAGGTATCTGTTACCTCGCATTGATGACCTGTTCGACTAGTTGCAAGGTGCGCAATTCTTCTCAAAGATCGATCTTCGTTCTGGATATCATCAGTTAAAAATTAAAACTGATGACATTCCAAAGACTGCCTTTAGAACTCGATACGCTCATTACGAATTTCTAGTTATATCTTTCGGATTGACCAATGTCCATGCTACGTTCATGGACATGATGAACCGAATATTTAAGAAATATTTGGATCATTTCGTGGTTGTCATTATTGATGACATCCTAATATATTCCAAATGCCTCAAATATTTCTTCACCCAAAACGAATTCAATATGCGACAACGACGTTGGCTTTAGCGGTTGAAAGATTACGATCATACCATCCTATACCATTCTGAAAAGCGAACGTGGTAGCTGACGCATTAAGTCTCCTCTTGAGGTCTTGGAAGTTCTTCTCGCATTCCTCCTCCAAACGAATTTTGTATCTTTCCGAGTCAACTGAGTTAATGGAGTAGCGATTAGAGAAAATCCCTCTACGAACCTCCGATAATAACCAGCTAAGCCCAGAAAGCTTCGTACTTCGGTCACCGACTTAGGTTGCTCCCAACTTTGTATTGCTTCAATCTTCGTCGGGTCAACAGATACTCCATGTTTCGATACCACGTGCCCAAGAATGCTACTTCCTCAAGCCAGAACTCGCATTTCTTCAGCTTGTCATATAGCTTGTTCTCACGAAGCTTTTGAAGTACCAACTTCAAGTGGAGTTCATGATCTTTACGACTTTTAGAATAGATGAGGATGTCATCAATAAAGAAAACAACGAACTGATCCAAATATTCCTTAAATACACGGTTCATCATATCCATGAAAGCAGCAGGAGCATTAGTCAATCCAAAAGACATGACTAAGAACTCATAATGCCCGTACCGAGTTCTGAAGGCAGTCTTCGGAATATCCTCAGTTTTAATCTTCAGCTGATGATATCCAGAACGAAGATCGATCTTTGAAAAGAATTGTGCTCCTTGCAACTGGTCGAACAGGTCATCAATAAGAGGTAGCGGATACCTATTCTTGATGGTGACATGGTTCAACTCCCGATAGTCAATACAAAGTCGCATACTCCCGTCTTTCTTCTTTACGAATAAAACAAAAGCACCCCAAGGAGACGTACTAGGACGTATAAAACCGATGTCTAGCAACTCCTGTAGTTGGACCTTTAACTCCTGAAGATCAATAGGAACCATTCGATATGGGGTTTTAGAAATGGGTTTTGTACCGGGCTCAAGGTCAATAAAGAATTCAACTTCAAGTTCTAGGGGTAGACCGGAAAGTTCTTCAGGAAATACATCAGGAAACTCATTAACAACGAAAATATTATTCAAATCTGACGTATTCTGGTTTAGATCAGTGACATGAGCTAAGAAAGCTTGACATCCATTTTTCAATAAATGAATAGCTTTGTGACTTGAAATGACATTGACAGATTTTAGTGGTTTGGTGGTTTGAATTCGACAACAGGTTGGTTAGGAATATAAAACTAACAACCTTACGAAAATAATCAATTTTGGCATGTAAGTGGTTAACTAGTTAATTCCTAAAATCACGTCAAATGCAAGTATTTTCAAAGATATAAGATCAACAGGTAAGGTAATGGTGCCAATCTGAATCAAGCAAGATTTGTAAACTGTAGATGTAACGAAAGTTTCTCCTAACGGAGTTTCAACAGATAAGTCAAAGTCTAACTTTCTAGGTATCAAATTTAATCGTTGAGCACAAGCAGGTGAAATAAAAGAATGGGTAGCACCGGTATCTAACAAGGTGTAAACTTCGCAAGAGTTTATGATTAGCTTACCCGTAATCACCTCATGTGGGTTCCTCGCGTTTTGGGCTGTCACGACAAATGCTCTTCTAGGAACCACTGACTTTGATTTGTCCGAAACCGCCTTTGGAATCACCACCCCCGCTGGACTTGGTTTCGCTACAAGACAATCTCGAGCTATATGTCCTTCTTTTCCACAGTTATAGCATGCTTTGAATTATTGTGGGCAGTTTGGGCTGATGTGTCCCTCTTTCCCGCATTTATAGCATACGACTGGTGGTCGTTTCCTCCCCTAGAAACAGTTGATGCTGGTGCTGATGTCGACGTCTTCACGTTCTCATTGTTGTACCTTCTCTTCTTGAAATCTCCTCCCGATTCGCTATTTCTACTATCATGGCCACGATTACCACCGGAGTGGTTACCGCTTCTATCATGATACTTTTCTCCCCGCTGGTTGTCATTGTTCCGATGACTGCTACCACCGGCACGACCTTGGTTGTTATCACTTGGTTGAACATAATCACTATCTCGTTCTAACAACTGGGCCCTGTTTACTACATCCGAATATAGAGAAAATTTGTGAGAAATGAGGTATTGACGAATTTTGGGCTTCAAACCTCTCAGAAACATCCGCGTCATACGTTCCTCATTCTCCACCAAATGAGGTGCAAACCTGGACAACTCCGCGAACTTAGCCTCGTACTGAGACACCGTCATATTATTTTGTTTCAGTCTGATAAACTCTACCTCCTTCATATGAAGAAAACTTTCAGGAAAGTACTTGTCATTGAGCAGTTTCTGGAACACTTCCCAAGACATCTTGAGTGCGGCAGTCTGGGAACGCTTCACAGATTTCCACCAGTACTCTGCCTCTCCACGACATAAAGGTGGCAAATGGAACCTTCTGTTCTCTGTGCATCCCAAGACATCAAATAACTTGGTAATTGCTTAACCCACGTCTCCGCCTTGATCGGATTCCGCCTTTCCCAAAACTCTGGTGGTCCCAATTCTTTGAACTGCTTGGCAGTGACAATTCGCGTGTTGTTATTATCTCCACCTGTATTTTGCACACCGAGTCTCCCTCGTTTGGTTTTGCATGAACTGCAAAAAGCTTCTAAACATCTCATCGTTTATCTGTCTGATCAGTGTTGTTTCAGGATGAACATGGCCTTCTTGTTGCACGTTCTCTTGGTGGTGATTAAAGGTGTCTCCACGTCTCAGTCACTCCATTGTTAACATTCTCAGCTGCCATTCTCAAATACTGCCATAAAACAAGGGTTAATTAAATAAATTAACATATCACATATTAACCGTATGCTCCGACCTGACCAAATTAAATACCACATAAGCTTAGGTAGGACATACTAGTGAAGGATTTACCTCGTTTCCCCCCTCCTAGTTCTATTCCCAGATCTCCGCCAGAGACCATATCCCTAAGCTCTGATACCAACTGTGACGCCCCCAGAATAGGTCCAGTCACCCCAACCACATTCTGAGTCGCCAAATACATGGTACAAAATCCAAATACAATCTTTATATCACACGGTCGTGCAAAATACGACCACACAACTGTGAATGTCAATACAACGTGTAAAAAATATTAACATTCAAACTAAGTCCTCATTACAATTATTATCACACTATTTATTAAAAATAGTGAGGACTACTACTGCTCTAACTCGGACCATCACTCTATCCCCCGACTAGTTCCTGCGACATTCTCATTTCCTAAAGAGGACAATAGATGAAAAGGGTGAGCTCAACTAGCCCAGTAAAGAATATTATGACTAAGATAATGAAAATAAATTATCGTTAGTCTTCAACAATTCAGATAAAATATTATTGACTACAAGTTTTAGATCAATATTCGCAGCGGAAATAACATTCATTAGAAGAGTTAAGTAGAGAATGAAGTCTACTATCTTCTATGATTTAAAAGTCCATCATCAATATTTTATCCCTGTAACATCAACCAATATACATCTCGAATCAAATATTCATCTTTGCACTACAGGCCAAAGATATTCATTTGTATCACCAGTGGTCATGTTCATCTCAACACTTATTCATCTTTGCACTACGGGCCAAGATATTCATCAGGTAATCATTCATCTTTGCTCTACAGGCCAAAGATATTCAGTTATATCACCATTTAGGACTGAGGATGATGAAAATAATATAAATAACGAATCCAGTGAGATAAAGGACACAGATTAGGGATTCGTAATTTAGTTTATTCAAGTTCAAGAATTTTCCATAATAATACTTTGTGGAGCAAAATTCAAGAATAAAGATCAAAACTTGGATCCAATCAAAGATAGGAATCTTAACAAGCAACTTGGACAACTAGAAGAAAATTTAATTTTTTCGTGAATAGTGTCGTATACATGAATAGTGCCGTATACGTGAATAGTAACCCCGACGGAAAAAGTAAGAATTTCATAATAAAATCCATGACAATATTTTGGTATAATGATATTGAAAAGAATAACATCGTTTACGAAAGAAAATAACATCCTTTACCTTAACCGAAGAGTAGTTTTGACTGGAATATCGGATATTATGTGGACGAAAACTTGCACTGTTATCAACACTCAAAGTATATAAATACTCACAAGAAATACGCTCGATATTATAGAGAGAAAATTTTCTGATTCTGGTGTGATTTTCATTTCTAACTAAGCACCCTATTTATAGGAAAAGCTTAGGATGCCAGGATTGACAATTCAAGCCAACGGAGCAATTTTTTTCAAAGTTTGGCAGGTTGGCAACATACCAAGGTTTACTCCTTATTTTTCAGCATTTACAACCCACTAAAAAAAAAAAGTGGGGCTCGCCCATATTTTAATAAAAATATTTATTTCTGAACCTCAATAATTCATAATAAATAGTCTTTTTAGCAGAAAAATACAAATTCTATGATCCTTTTATATGAAATTTAATTCTCTACAACTTTGCAGAAGGAAGTTTTTCCAAATTCCCAACCAAAAATCGCCGAAATTCATAAATGGATGATTTTTCACACCAAAATACTGATAAAACACCTCTGCACTAATTTTTTTCTTTTATATCCACAAAATAATATTTCCTTATCATATAAATCAATAATTAATTATTCACAAATAATATTATAGAACTACAATATTGACAACCAGGTCAGTCTCAAGAAAGAGGGGGCCTTCCGATAAGGATTTCTCTTTACTGGCGCGCAATTAAATAACCCCTCCTAGACAGAACTTCCTTAGACATTGTCAATAATGCTATCTAATAATATTATTCAAATAATATGAATTATTGATTTGATAATATGAAATACTGTGCAGTGACAATTATTGAATCAATCATATAAAATATCAACGTAGCAATTATTGAATCAATAATATAAATATTGAACAGTAATTACTGTAACAATAATTGAGTAAGTGCCTTCTTACGTAAGAATTAATAATTCGAAATATTGTGCAATACCGTGTGCTACTGTGCAACAACCCGTATTACTGTATTTTTATCACTTAGTATTTTAACAGTTTAACAGTAACAGTTTTACCGTTATTTAAAAAAAAGGTTATTTCTGTCGCTTTCTATATCCGACAGTTATTCCGTTGTGGGGCCCACAAATGGCTGCGCCGTCGTACGAATATTCCCTGACAACAAGAATATTTCACGACCAAACGAATATTCTCCGACAATAATGAATATTTTATAACCACTTGCTCATTTTGAAATATTTGCGCATTTTACCCACAACTTACTACATTAATTAAATCAACCCCTTACTATTTCAAAATAATATATAAAGAAAATTAACTCTTTATTTATAAAATTCGGGGTCTTACAGTTCAAGACTCCGGGGACCCACGTGATGATGTCAAATATACGCGTAAAGCCATCTTTAATTGATAAAGTTAAAGCTGCTCAAGCTACAGACCCGGAGCTGATGAAGATGAAGAAGAATGTGCAAGAAGGTGCGGTTCCAGAAGCAAGAATCGATGAAGAAGGAATACTTCGAGTCAACTCCAGGCTTTGTGTTCCTAACGATCATGAATTAAAGTATAGAATCATGATGGAGGCACACAACACACCGTTTGCAATCCATCCTGACAGTATCAAAATGTATCGTGATCTTCGACATACATTTTGGTGGAGCAATATGAAGAGAGAAATCGCGAAGTTTATTTCGAGGTGTTTAACGTGTCAACGTGTCAAGGCGAAGCATCAAGAGCCATAAGGTGTGAAGAGCCCCGAGCCTCTCGCTGTTGACTTCTTGTGTGGGATGCATCGAAGCCAGACTTTCTGTAGGGGACGCCGTTTTTGTGCGGTGGCAAACTGTTAGGTACCATTGTGAGGTGCTATGGTTGAGGCACCATGAGAGTCACAGTTGGAATCGAAGAAAATGACCTGGGAGTTAGAATCGGAAATGAAAGAGAGGTATCCACACCTTTTCGAAATTCCGGGTACGCACGTTAATTTCCAAGACTAAATTTCATAAGGAGGGGAGGTTGTAAGACCCCCCAACTTTTTATGAATAAAATTTAATTTTCTCTGTATATTATTTTGAAATAGTAAGGGGATGATTTGATGGATGTGAAAAGTTATGGGTAATATGCGCTTATATTTCAAAATAAGCAAGTGGTTATAAAATATTCATTCTTGTCGGGGAATATTCGTTTGGTCGTGGAATATTCTTGTTGTCGGGGAATATTCGTACGACGACGCAGCTATTTGTGGGCCCCATAACGAAAAACTGTCGGATGAAAAAAACGACAAGAATGAGTTTTTTAAAAATAACGGCGTAACGGTTACCGTTAGAACTGTTGAAATACCCTGGGGTTAAAATAAAATAATATGCATTGTTGCACAGTAGCACACCGGTATTGCACAGTATTTTATATTATTATTGATTCAATAATCGTCACTGCACAATATTTTACTTATCAAATCAATAATTCATATTATTTGATAATACTGTTAGACAGCATTATTGGCAATGTCTAAGGAAGTTCTGTCTAGAAAAGGGGTTTGGTCACCTAATTGCGTGTTAGTAAGGAGAAATCCTTATCGGAAAACCCCCTCTTTCCTGGGAACGACCTGGTTGTCAATATTATGGTTCTATAATATTATTTATGAATAGTTAATTATTGATAAAACTGATAAGGAAATATTTATTTAATGGAAGAATTTTTAAAGAGACAATTATTGAGAGTTGATATTTTATCTTATTCGATAAATAATTCATTCAAATATATTATTATAATATTACATTATAAGTTTATGATGTAACAATATAATAATATAATAATGGTGATATTTTTACAATGAATGCACGATATATGAATAAAATGAGGAGAAAGAGAGCAAATTAGGTCCGGAGTATTTTGTTACAAAAGACATGTTAAATATGTTGGTGGGCCCCATTTTGACAGAAATTTGATTATAGCCTGTAAGTTCATCCGTATGTAAATTTGGGTCATTTTTCGTTCGGAATTTGAAAAATCTTTCTTCTACAAAGTTGTAGAGAATTAAATTTCATATGAAATGGACATAAGGTTCTTATTTTTCTGATAAAAAGTATTTTTATTATGAATTATTGAAGTTTCTGAATATTGGGTCTGAATTGTTTTGTTACAAAAATATTTAAAACATGTTTTGTGGGCCCCACTTGTTGTAAAATGCTGAAAAATGAGAACGTCAAAGAGGTGGTGAGGAGGAAAAAAAAGTATCTTATTAAATTTTCTACTTTGGTGTTCTAAGCATTTTCCTATAAATAGGGTGCTTAGTTAGAATTGAAAATCACACCAGAATCAGAAGTTTCTCTCTCTATAATATTGAGTGTATTTTTGTGAGTATTTAGATACTTTGAGTGTTGTTAAACAGTACAAGTTTTTTTCAGCAAAATATCCGATATTCTAGTCAGAAGTACATTTCTGTTGAGGTAAGGGATGTTATTTTCTTGTAAGGGATATTATTTTTTTTCGTAAATGATGTTATTTCTTACAATATCATTACACCAAAATATTTGTATGAATTTTATTATGAAATTTTTACCTTTTCATGTCGAGATTACTATTCACGTATACGGCAATATTCACGTATATAACACTATTCACGAATACGATACTATTCATGAAGTACTATTCACGAAGTATGATTTTTCTTATGAAATTTCTACCTTTCTCATGTTGGAGTTATTCACGTATACGACACTATTCACGTATACGACATTATTCACGAATACGTTACTATTCACAGAAAAATTAAATTTTCTTTTCTTTGTCCAAGTTGTCTGTTATGGTTCCTATCTTTGATTGGATCCAAGTTTTGAACTTCATTCTTGAATTTTGCTCCACAATTGATTATTATGAAGTATTTTTGAACTTGAATAAACTGATTTATGAATCCCTAATCTTTGTCCTTTATCTCACTAGATTCGTTATTTATATTATTTTTCATCATCCTCAGTCCTAAATGATGATATAACTGAATATCTTGGGCCTGTAGTGCAAAGATGAATTATTACTTGATGAATATCTTTGGCCTGTAGTGCAAAGATGAATGATTACCTGATGAACATCTTTGGCCCGTAGTGCAAAGATGGACAGGTGTTGAGATGAACATGACCACTGGTGATACAAATGAATATCTTTGGCCCGTAGTGCAAAAATGAATATTTGTTTCAAAATTATTGATTGATGTTACAGGGATAAAATATTGATTATGGACTTTTAAATCATAGAAGATAGTAGATATTATTTTCTACTTAACTCTTCTAATGCATTGTTAATTCCGCTGCAGTTGTTGATCTAAAACTTGTTGTCCATAATATTTTATCTGATTTGTTGAAGACTAACGATAAATTATTCTGCATTATCTTAGTCATAATATTCTTTACTGGGCTAGTTGAGCTCACCCTTTTCATCTATTGTCCTCTTCAGGAAATGAGAATGTTGCAGGGAACTAGTCGGGGAACAGAGTGATGGGCAGAGTTAGAGCAGTAGTAGTCCTCACTATTTTTGTATAATAGTGTGAAAATAATTGTAACTATTGAGGACTGAATTTGAGTGTTTATATTTCGTATTATATACGATTTGTATTGACACTCACAGCTTGTATGGTCGTCCTGCTCACGACCTTTGATATAAAAGTTTGTATTTAGATTCTGTACCATGTGTTTGGCAACTCAGAATGGGTTGGGTTGATTGGACCTATTCTGGGAGCGTCACATCCTCCATTTGAAGCTTTTTTGACAACGCACCTATGCCCAATTGCATAAAATAGGAGGGCATGAAAGCAAATTTTTCCCACCTCTGTATACTTGATTGCCGATATTTTTCTTCCCAATCCCGCGAAGACACATATACGCGTCCATCACATGCTTAAATATCCAAACTCCGGGTTGCAAAGTAGCAAAATCTTTATGTGTCAATCTATACCACTGCTGGGGGTGCTCGATGGGAAACATCTCTGGATTGGCAGAAATAGGGGAGAAGAATTTCTCGTTGATCATTTGGATCTTCTGCCCTCGAAGTCTCTTTGGTATAGACCCTTTCGGCCCATATTCAATCTATAATATGGGACTTCTGGAACCTCTGGAACCTCATCCCCAATGAATGTAGATGCATCCTCGTATGTCAGCTGAGTAAGGGGAGGTAATTAGGACTCGGTCAAAGGGACGTAAATGTCCTGTAGGGCTTCCTCATTGGCCATCTCTGTCTCTTGACCTTCTCCCGTGTACTCTTCCCCCGTATACTCCTCTCCCCCACCCCTCACATCCGCATCATACATTCCATACAAGAGGTCCCAACTATCTTTCATGCGTGTGTATTCTTTAGGAACGTCTATGTTAGGCTTGAAGACTTTGTCCAGAAGAGATTTTGTGGTCTCAATCTATGTCAATTAAGAAAAAAATTACATTAACATCAAATACTACTAACATTATATCAATTGAATATTATATCAAAATATTAAATTGCTTACCATGTTAACCATACGAATTGATTATATACAGACCAAGGCTCATAGGAAGTGTTAGAATCTCCTTCTCATCGAGGGCGGGGCAAATGCCATTGGGTAATCTTATTGTACCATGTGAAGTACGTATCTTGGGATAGTTTATGCAACAGCAATTGTTTGTCCCTCAAATTCATTCATATAGATCTCCCACTACGTTATGTATGCCTTTCCTCAATTCCATGTAATCCTTCGGCTTAAATTTGTGTTCTATAGGTTCTCTAAGAAAATCATGTTTTTGGCCGGGGACGGAATACCTTGTACATACCCGAATTGCCTCATGACCCGGTCGGGCATTTGATATTCTACAATATCAAAATGAATCAAGTGGACCCGACCAGATCCTGCCATTCTAGCCTCATAATTATAGAAGCGCCAATCTTCCATCCCATCGCTAGTAAGGCCGCTAAACTACTTCCCACTTAGGCTGTCTATCAAATTCACCCCGGTTGAAAGACAAATAGTGATGTGGATTATCCCGCCTATCAGGATATTTATGTTTGGCGGAGTATGCCCAGGTCGTTGTCCTAGGGAGCCAAATAAATAATTTGGCCTAGGGTTAGGCCTTCCAACAATAAAACGCTCGTATGCCCAAATTTATAACAAGGTCACACAACCATTGACATATTTACTCCCTTTGCTAGAAGATGAATACAAACCCCTGTATAAATATGACAAACATGCAGTACCCCATGCATATGTGCCACATATACAAAGTACATATACCTAGGGTGTACAGTATTTCTTGACTTAGTGGGAAACAAAATCGCACCGCATATCCACAGAATGTATGCCTTTGTATAACGCCCAACCTCATCCCTACTTGCATTTTTTGGACACTTAAAGAAAGTCTCGTGCAACCAAACTAGAGAAATACCACGTCTTTTTTTAACCTGTTTCCATTCCCCATCCCTGTCCTCCCCAAAACATTCTGTGAAATATCTCAATGGGGCATCAAATGCGGGACATGTTAAGGGTTTACCTAATACCGGCAATCGCAAAATAAAATGAACATCCTCTAATGTGATTGTTATTTCTCCACACTTCATATGAAATGTATTAGTCTCCGACGCCACCTCTCAATTAGGACAGGGACAAGACTAGCGTCAGTTTTGGTAACTATTGCCGGATGACTAAACACCTCAAACCCCCAAGCCTTTAAAAGTTTTTTTTGAAGTACAATTAGTTCCCATTTATCATATATAATTCTAGTTGTTTGGGTCGATGATATTGTACCTCTATCAACCCCATTCCATACATCTCCCGAAACATGTTGTTGTTGATCATAAAGGACACTTGGGTCAATGGATCCAGGTAGCCATCTGTCCATTTTAACTTAACAATACAAACAACAACAATAAAAATATCTCAATACAACATCAGCATGCATATCCACTATTTTAACATTATCCATATATTGATACCCAATTTCAATACATACTACTGCATTTATAAATTAAGAAGCAATAAAAATTTTCAAATAATCACAACAATATTTATTGTGTACAAATAATTCATTCTCATACATGCATGCTTACCCCAATCTATATACATGCATACTATAAAAGAACTATTTCATATAATATAATTCTACTAATATTATATAATTATTCAAATATTATATGCAATAATCGGTACAAATACACTTACTTTGTTATTTGAAGTAGATTAATCGGTACCAAATTGGTTGTTGATGTGTTAGAAGGCTACGAAAGAAAACAGTAGAAACCTTTTGTTCCAGCCGTTTTCTAATTGATGCAGCGAACGATAGCTATGGATGAAAGATAACTAGGTCTGATTGTAAGTTCAGCCTGGCCGCACCTCTTTCCTGCAGCCGGGAAAAAAGACATCATTTTTCCTGACCGCATGCAGGGACGAAGCTAGGATTTATTCTTGAGGGGGTCAAAAAAAAATTTAACAACATAAAATATATTCATCACTAAAAAGTAAAATTTCACCATTACAAAATATATTTTTACTAGAACAAAAAGTAGTAATAGAATTTGCTTTGACAAACACAGTAAAACATAGCAAAAATAGTCTTTTAGAACATATCAAAGCTTTGTCAGACCCTGGGTGGCCGTGGCCTTACAAAATTTTCAAACCAAATCAAATATACAAGTGAGTCTTACAAAATTTTCAAACCTTGAAGGTGAATTTTATAAATTTTTCAAACCTTGGGGGGGGGGACGTGGCCCCCTCCAATATACATGTGGCTTCATCCCTAACCGCATAAAGGAGGTGCAGCCAGGTTGAATTGGATTTAAAAATTAGGGGCATTTAGGTAATTTTCGTGGCCGTAAGAAGGACTTGCACCGGCCGCAGGAAGGACATGCTGTCGGGTTTAAGTCAAAACTAATCTCAGCCTTCGATTAATTGGATGAACGGTTGGAGATCTGTTAGCTGGAATAGTGCTCCTAGCTAACAATAGCTGTGGAACGGGACCCTATATATATATATATATTCAATCATAACAAATCTCATAATAAGAATTTTATTTACTAAATTCTTATTTTAATTTTATTCCCAAAAAATCCAGGTTGTCACACATGGAATGTAAGAATATTTTTAAAAATTACGAGTCACCCAGTTCGGGTTCCATAGGCAGTCCCAATAGAGTGCCAAAAATGGGTGTACGCACTAATTTTTAACTTTTCATTTTTCGTTTAAAAAAAATCCTGTCATGGTTTAATTCAACGAGTCTCTTAAATTAGTTCTAGTTAGGATATACGATCTAACTTGGGTCCCGGCTTCGCGAAATTTTGGATTTTTAGCCAAAATAGCTCTTTTAGGCCATTACGCGAACATATTGCGTGCATACCAATTATGGATAGGTTTCATAGCGTTTTGGTTACGTTCTAATCCCATTTTCGCCACCCTTATAACACCGCACAACAACAACTAGTCTGTAATAACCCAATATTTTATATAATTAAATAGAATTTTGCGTATAATTTTTTTTTATATTATTTTTATCAAAATAATATGTGGGTGTATGTGCAAGGAAAAGAATATGTATTTATGTGATACATATATTTATTTATTGCATGAATAATTTTAAATAAATTTTTTGATAAAAGAATTGTTGATTATTATAAATTATATTCTTATAATAAATTAATTTGGAGTAAAAAATATTTTATTATTTAATTTTCATGAAAATATGACTAATATATTATTTCAATAATATAGAAATGATTTATAGAATTATTATAATAATTATTTTATTATATGAATTAATCAAAATTAATTAAGTTAATTATTTTAACTTAATTAATAATGGGATATATTAGGTAAAGTGTCATTATAGATCAAAACCCTAATTTTGATCTATGTTATGAAATTTTAGAATTTATACAATTATTATATAATTGTATTTAAAATGAAAGTATATTTATGTGGTGAATAATAAGAAATTATTTTCTTAAGGAATTTGGATATTAATATAATTATTAATTATATTTGTCTCTAAATATTGTAAGTATGTTAATACAAGATATGATTATGAATTATATATATATAATTATGATAATTAACATAATTATATGAATTAGGTTATGAATTATTTATTTCATTTTATTTAAATATTAACATAATAATTGATCATGTTGTATTTAAATGAAAGTGAATATTTATGTGATTAAGGAAATAATTTGTAAATCTTAAGTCTAATTTTCATGTTCTATGTAGTTAGGAAACTAAGTATGTTTACAAAACTCTAATTTTCATTTTTTTAGAAACTAAGATTTTCATTTAGCCATAATTACAAAATTCTATAAAATGAAATTGTAAAATCTTAGGGTTAAACCCTAAGGGTTAAACCCTAAGGGTTAGAAAAAATGACAAGTTAGCCATTAAAATTAGATGGCAAATGACCTAAATGCCATTTTTGAATTATTGAAGGTAACTTGCAAATCTTGCCAAAATATTTGGATTCACCAACTCAAGATATCAACACATGCTCAATCTCTCCTCAATCATCCATTGTTTGACACCTTGCGCCTAGGATCATTGGATTAAAAAAAAAAAAAAAAAAAAAAAGAAAGAAAAACCTTACATTTCATTCACTAATAAGTCAAGACATTCTCTCTCTCTAACCACGAATTTCTCTCTCTAACTTGTCCCAAATATCATTCAATATCATTCCATAGCAATCCAACATCAAGATCAGAAGGTGGAAATCAAAAATCATTCAAGAAAGGTATAAAATCCTAACCTAAAATTTGATCTTGTATGCTAAGTTGGATGTTGTGATTAAGTGTTAAAATATGTGGTATGTTATGTCTATTGATGATCTGGGTTAGTATATGATAGATCTATAACATCTAGATGCAAGAATTTGAAATTTTCAAAAATTTAGAAATTTTAAAAAAAGTGGTCTGACAGCCATATGTCAGAGCTCATAGATCTTTTTGTGTTAGATTTTTGTGTGTTTGATGTTATAAACTTGTTCTATGCCATGAAGAGAGTATACTGGAAGTGGAATCAAGTCCATACCATGTCTATATCTCAAGATATAAGTGGTCAAACATGATTGACCGATCAGATTTTTAATTTCTGGAAAACCCAAAAATTTTCTAAGTGTTGAACAGTTTCTGACAACCATTTTGCAAACCTCGGATCTTGCTATTAATAATGTTTTGGACCATTTTAGTGTTTGTTATTTGTAGTATGACATACGGACTACACAATCATGCCTTTAGAACACCTAGATTAACAACAGAATCAAAGTTATTTAAGGTCAAAGTACGTTGACCGGCCATGACTTCACGTTTCTGGGCTGCCCAGAAAATGAAGAACAGCCTCTGACAGCTACTTTGATTGCTTATAATTTCTAGTTGTGATGTAGGATGGCCATGAAATGTGGTTGTGGTTGTCGTATTACATCAATAATATAACACTAACCAAATTACCAACCCAGAAAATATCAAAATCAAATAATTATAAATGGTCAAAGTAGGTACCTTGAACACTGAGTTTGAATTTTCTTGAGGCTCAAGAACACATAAGGCGACACTTTCCGTCGCGATAGCCCTTTAGCGACGGTTTTAAATTAAAATTAATTATATTAATTAAAATAAATAGAAATTAATTATTAAAAATTCTAAAAATAATTCTAAAAATTATTTTAAGTTATAAAAATTAACTTTTAATAATTTGAGATATATTTCATTAATAATTTTATTTATAAATATTAATGACATTAAATTTATTTAATAATTATATTAAATAAATTACTTAAAAATGATTTTAATATTTTAAAAATCATTTAAAATTATATTAAAGTATTAAAAATATTTTAAGTTATAATAAATGACTTTTAATATTTTGAGTTAAATTTTATTAATAATTTAATATTAATGATAATAAATTTATTTAATAATTATATAAATAAATTAGTTAAAAATGGTTTTAATATTTTAAAATGATATTAAGATTTTAAAAAGTATTTTAAGTTATAATAAATAACTTATAATATTTTGATAAGAATTTCATTAATATATAATATTAATGATAATAAATTTATTTAATAATTATATTAAATAAATTATTTAAAAATGATTTAAATGTTTTATAAATCATTTAAAGGTGAAATAAATGTAATAAAATATTTTAAGTTATAATAAATAACTTTTAATATTTGATATGAATAACATTAATATTTTAATATTCATAGTAATTATTTAAAAATGATTTTAATACTATAAAATCATTTGAAATTGATATTAAGGTTTTAAAAATATTTTAAGTTATATAAATAACTTTTATATTTGGAAATGAAATACATTAATATTTAATATTAATGATAATTATTTAAAAAGATTTAATATCTTAAAAAAATCATTTAAAGGTAATATTAAGGTTTTAAAAATATTTCAAGTTATAATAAATAACTTTTAAAGTATTGACATGAATATCATTAATATTTTATTAATTTAAATATTAATGATATGATATTATTGACAATTAAATCATTAAAAAATGATATTAGTGTTTGAAAAATTATATAAATAATTTTAATGTTTGGAAAATATTATAAATGATAATTAAATTATCTAATATAATATTTAAGTTCTTGAACAAAGTTTCATTAAAAATAAAGTCATTAATTATCCGATAATGCACTCGGGATGCCGAACTATCAAACTCAAACCAAATTGACATAGTTTGACTAGGTATACGTTCTTATGTGTTTTAATGACTGATATGACTATGTGACAACATGTTTAAAGCAGTATATGTTAAGTTATATTATTCTAATTAAAAGAATAATTCTATTGATGATAGGACTTTGTATTAAAGATAACAGCTTAAGCTATACTACGTAGCAGTAATCAACTATCAAGGCAAGTTCTCTAACCTTACTCAAATGTTATATTGATCAAGTATCTCTACTCCTCGCAGTTATTCTATGCGATGGATCCCAGTAAGTTAAAAGCATATTCATGAATAATTATTGTCAATTATTCATATCTGTAATGATATCCATGATTCACTTATGAACTTATTCTTATATTGTGGAATTTTATTCAATTCAGTTATTATTTATTAATATCTCATTATTGGCTGTTATCATACAAGTGTCCCCACTTGTATGAACTGTTGTACTCATAAAGAACTCTGGAACTAGAAATTCTTTGATATGACAAATCCTGTTACACACTATAAAATTTTGGTATGCGTTCATGATTTAAAGACTGTCTAAGCTATTTGACTCGGCTAGACATAGTTTGAATTTCATTGTTAGATAGTATTGGTTATGATAAAGTCGTCCAACTGAATTGTTTAGTTAGGACTCCAGACTGAGTATGAACACCCTTAATGGGGAAATTGTTTATGTGCCCAAGGCGAACAGAGTGAATGAATTTATCATTCAAATAGATAGTAGATCAATACAGGACATACGGGGCTGATCACCCCTACATGTCCGTAAGACCAGAGCGGTTTACAGATGAATTTCTGTTTAACCTTTTTGAAAATAAAAAAAATAAAAGTTCATGGTCCATGACCGCTCAGTATTTATAGTCACTACGTCGTTTCAAAATTTTAAACGATTGATATTTATTAAATATGTTCGAAAGACTTCACAACTATTGATTCGTTGTAGAAGTATACCTCAAAGAAGACATTACTTCTTTCAACGAAAGTTTATTAACTGCTATTACTTGCTGAGCATTGAATGCTCATTCTTGCTTTAAATTAAATTTTTCAGCTAAGCGTGATCAACCAGAAGGCTCTGGCAAAACAAAGGGAAAGGAAAGCTGCAAGAATAAGTTTTTATGGTATTGTGTGTAATAGTTAGACTTTATTAAGACAATATTATTTATTATCTATCATGTAATGAATGTTTAAAGTCGTGTACCTGGGATTAGACAACTCTGATATGTAAATTAAGTTTGTTTTATTATATTATATTATTCCGCTCAAAGAAATGATATCGTGTAGCACCAAGTTCGAGTTTCAAGTACCAATTTGGGGCGTCACATAGTCTCCATAGCTCTACTTCAGTCTATACCAATCATTACATAATAAAACCATATGTTGTGCTAACTGTTAATACTAACTTTTCAAACTTTAGCTTCATATGATTCAGCATACCAATTTTCATAGTTTGACAATATATATATCCATACACACCATGTTAATTCTCTTAGATATTTACCATAATCAATTTCAGTTCAAACTAAATTACCCATTTGAATTACTAATTGTTTTTGCTAATTTCCATATGAACTAACTGTAATATAACAAAAGTTATTTTATTACCTTTCTTTGCTTGATTGATAATAACTTGATGCAATTCCTTGTATGCTTTACAATTAATTGAAACCAACACATGTAACTAAGGTTGTTTCGGGTGGAGCTTGGTTTGACTAGGAGGGGATTCGGCTGGACGGGGATGAGGGAACAGGGAAGAAGGGCCGGGGCTTGGGACTGGGGGGTTGCAGGGAAGAGCTTTATAGGTCTTCTTACTTTTTGCCCAAATCAGTTGCTTGCTTCCCAAAACAATTCATTGGCTAATACCCTCCTTGCTCCTCACGGTTTGCCCATCTCAAACTGCCAGCTCCTGCTAAGCTTTATGCTTTACCCTCTTAGCTAAGCTTGACTTTGTTTGTTGTTTTAACTTGATCCTATTTAGCTTACTTAGGTTTTATTTATTTGTTTTAACTTATAGTAGTCATATACATAAAATTATATATTATGTATTATTTCTCACATTTCTCACATTCATTATATATTATATATACACATATAATATTATGTTTATTTTACCAAAAACTTAATATCTAAAGTATACATGCAATATTATTTTATATATTACAATTTACATACGAATACATAAAAATGTATTACATGGAATTTCATCCACTACAGAAAATTATGCTCAATATAATAATTCCTGCTTATTAAAATAATTTAATGCTACAATTATTTTTATATTCCATATTTAAAGTATACAAAAATTTCTGTATACTAAAACTAACTATTTTCTTGCATAAAATATTCTTAATAATTTATGCAGTAAATATATTTATCACAAATACACATACATCTGCACATACAATATAATAAATAAATAAACAAAATTTATTTTTATAATCCATATTTTTTATTATCTGGAAATTTGAATTGTTACAGTCTCTAATGGTGTATTATCATAGAGGATTGATTTCATATAATCCTCAAGGACTGGGACGCTTTGATTTTCATCATAACTACACATCAATGGAGAAATCCGTGCAAGATTTAGACACCCTTTTACGAAAGTTGCTGAATATGAATTTGGAGAGTAACATTCCTTGTTTAGGCATTTCCAATTCTCTGAAATCATGTTAAGAACATGTTCTCGTGCAATTTCAAATGAAGCACCTTGGTGTTCTTTCAAATAGCACGTTACGTATGATCCATCATTGCGATCTTGATTCTCATCCTATCAATCAAATTAAGCTTATGTCATGTCCTATCAAAAGTCATTTCGTTATATTAAAATGTCGGTGATATTTATGAAAAAATGGTCGGTAACTTGACAGAAGATGTCTAGTTTACCTAGACAAAACTTTACAAAATTATACTGTAAAGTTTTGTGTAAGTAAACTAGATAACTTCCATCTTGTTACTTAGCATTACTTGATATTTATAAACTAATACATGAAACTTGTATTACCTTGCCACTCTTCAAATCGTCCCAAAGACGAAGTATTGCTGCCACAGAAGATATAATACCTGAATCCTCACTTAAAAAGTCGGCATGTTCATTGGTTGAACCCTCCCCTAGGAGAAAGTACATGTGGACCAAAATGACATGTACCCCTGAACTGACAATTCCATTCTTCAAGTACTCATCTGCAGGTGGCAACCGCCTTGAAGCAAACCATTTTGCTTCTACAAGATATGCATTGAACAAACTCGCCCACTATAACATTAAACGATCATAATGAGATATGTAATGATTGCAATTATGATGATAATTTTTAATACTTTTTCAAATCTGCATTGATATAAGAAAACTTCAAGAGGAAAGTTTATACACCGTTTTCCTGATGGACTCTATGGGGTTCAGCCCATGTTTCTTGTAGATCTTGTAGCCAGTTTCATTAGTGATTTCATGAAGAACCTTAAAACACTTCTTCATGTAGTCTGGTAGTTGCTCGATAGCAGCAATATCCCATCTGTATGCATGTATTATTGAACTCATTATCACCAAATTTTGGACACATTCTACCTTAGCTAATAAACCAGATTAGTTATGATAAAAACAACACAAGTTCTTCCGTTAGGGCATACCTATTGACAGCTTCCGTAAAAAGTGTGAGCTCATCAATGGTCCCATAAACATCGAAAATATCATATTATGTAAATTAGAGAAATTGGTTTTGTGAGCTCTATTCTTTCCTCTGATAAACTAGGATCAGTAAGCATAGAAATGGGCCACATATGCCATTTTAGAGGTTGGTCCCTGGCCAATTTCAACTCCTTCGCCAATCCTAAGTCCTTCCACCACCTACGGGACAATGATGTATACATTAAGGAGACATAATTAAATAATGATATTTTGGTAGGATAGTTCACATGAATCTCATATCGGATAAATTCAAGAGTCTAGATGGGTTAATAAGTATGATGGAGTCTCAACCTAATAGATTAATTTTAGGTAAGGAGGTGTCCCAACATGCTTATTGGGCCAGAAGAAACCAAAAATATATATATATATATATATATATATATATATGTATGTATGTATGTATTTCTCTTAATGTGAAATACCTGGAAACTTGATGTAATTCTCCTTGATGTATAGATTGTATTACATTGTTATCCAACCTTGCTAGTTCTTGCAACGCTTTTCCACATCCATTTTCACCATTTAAATCTCCGACAAAGTGGTTTGCTGTGAATCTCGCTAGACTCTTGTGAAATGGATTTGTGAGCGTATTTCTAGCCGTTGTAGCTTGATTTTGATCTACAAATGTCATTTTCTCATTAAGAAGCTGACTGCTAAATTTTTCTGCTTCCTCAAGTATATTTTCTCCCTTCATGCTTAACAGTGATGCTTCATATAAATTCACTAATCCACTAATGTCTTCTCCAACTATTTCCTTAAACTGACCATCTTTTCCCTTAAAGTGTCCAAAAACACGATCTGTTAATTTTTTATGCTCAAAGGTTAGAACAAGCGAATTATGAAGTTGAAGGAGTGACAAATAAATAAGAATGAAAGGGGATATATATATATATATATACACACACACACACTACCTGCAGACACATAGTAACCTTCTTGTCTCAACAGTCGAAAGCAAAGGGAAAGCTCGGAAAGGTCTTTATGCTGATGAACACGAGTGTCTGTCATTAACATATACTGCCACTTGAGAAATAATTCAATCTCCTCTTGGAAGTAATTGTTAATGCCCAGTCGTTGCATCGTATCAACCATGACTAAACCTTCTCGAGAATGTTTGCCAACTTTACTCTTGAGCAAATGCCTAGCATCCGTCAAATTTTGTGCGTGCTTCGTATAAAAATCATCCTGCAAGAAAATTAAATAGGACTTCATTTTTTATGAAAATAAAATGCAAATTAGGTACTTGAATTAATTATAAAGAAAAGGAAGTGGTGCTTGTTCGAAACCTACGAGTAAAACACTGCAATCTTTAGTAGAATAGTTGCAGCGTAGTGAGGCATTAGAATGTAGGCTGAGGTCGTTCATTATGTTGCGTTTTTGGGTGATGGCCATGGGTGTAAATATTGTAGGGAGGATCATTTTTCTGATTTGGAGTGAAATATTGGAAAATGGGAAGAATTTTCGCTTTGTTATTCTGTAGTGCAAGAGTATCTTTTTCTCTTCCAAAAGGATTGTTGATTTTAAGCCGTGATACTGAGCCTTATTTATAGAAAGGAGAGAGTATAAAAAAAGAGAGTAAATAGAAAATGAGACTTATCATTGAAATCTTTATACATTTTTAGTAGTATGTTTACACGAGTCTTGATGGTTGTGTACAATTATTTGTTTTTGGTATGCTTTAAATGGTAGGACCCATTTTTATTGGTATGCATTATATGGCAGGAGTCGTGTACATTTTTAGTAGTATGTTTACACGAGTCTTTAATTATTTTTTAATTTAAAGCATACATTTTTTATAATAATAAAAAAAGTCAATTTAGGTGCTCTACTTAATTTGTTTATAGAATTTCTTAACATGTGTCCTAAGGACACATATAAGCACACAGTTTAAGATATATTTTTTTGAATTATGTGTATATTCCTTTGAACTTGGTGCAAATACTGAAATCAAGAGAATATGCACACAATTCAAGAAAATTTTTTTTGAACAGTGTACTTAATATGTGCTCTAAAGACACATATTAAAAGGAACCTAATACTGTTAATTGATTCGAACTTTCATAGCAAATTCTTTAATTGGGATGGGTCTACGTACGTTGGTAATCATGCCTTTATATAGAAAGAACCTGACCACCTTTATATCAAATGCACTTTTAGAATTTAGTATTTATACTTTAAGTCTTAGGAAAAAAGACCAAAGGAGCTGCAATAAGCATATGCGGACAAAAAAATTGAACTGAAAGAATAAAATAAATTTATTCTCGTAAATAAATTTATTTTATTTTTTTGATTTAATTTTTCTGTCAGCGTAGAAATACTCAAGTAGATGAGAAAGAAAATTTAAAAAATAAATAAAAAATAGCCGCCAACGAGGACTGAGAAGAGAAAATTGTAGCAGTAAGAAAGCCTAAGCCTAAGCCTAAGAAGCCCATTGGGACTAAAGAATTTGGTCCCACTGACTCTCACCAATCAATCAAGATATAGTAGGAATAGGAATAGGAGTATATTTTAGGAATAATTACACTTTCTAATATATTTTCAGAAAAAATTATAACAAAAGTATATTCAAAAAATATTTATACAATTAATATATTTTAATAGTTTATTTACAAAATTAATGTATTTAGTATCCCTTTAATTTAAGTGGGTATTTTAATGGGTTGCTGATGTGACAAATCAGTTTTGTAATTATACAACTGTTTTCTTTTTTCACTCGGATACAAATCTCCAAATCTACACGTCTTTTTTCTTTGATCACTTTTTATTTTTCTATAGCAAGACCCACCGCCGCCGCCCTCCACTTCCTTCAAGAACCAGGCTTATCTTCCCCTTTATACACTACTTGCACAGGTTTCTTACTCAAACCTCTAATATCTGGACCACCCACTTGCCTTAAATCTACTGGTGCTCTTATATCAAGCAATTGGGCATTTGCATCAACCCCCAATTTTACATAAGCATTCTTTGCAGTCTCAATATCCCATGGCTTAGAATTACCAAACAACTGAGACAGAACTAATGGGACAGCTGGAATGGTGGCGGTGCCGGCAACTATGACCGCAGGATTCTCCACTACAAAATTGCTAACACTGTCAAGAAGGCCACCGGCCTCAAAATCAGATGAGGCACCAGTAGTTGCTGACTGCTATAATGCTTCCTCATATGTAAGTGCTCTAGCAAATCCTGTACTGAAATCAGATGATAAAATCACTATGCCCCCATTAAAATTCCTTGATATAGCTTCTGGAAAATTTTGTGGGCTGGTGCTAAAATTGGCAAAAAATGGTAATTTGAGTGAAGAAATTGTGGGGAGAGATGAAATTTTTCTGGGTTTTGCTTTCCTGTCAGAAAGAACATAAATTGGAGTTAATGAGGCAGTGGCATTGGGAGGGATGGTACATTTTTTTTTCATAGTGCAGTTGGTAGCCAAACCTTCATACAAAGGTAACCAATTCAATTTTATTAGGTTACCAATTTATTTTGAATGTGATGCAGTTGGTAGCCAAACCTTCAGGCAGTTGGTAGCCAAACCTTCATACCAAGGTAACCAATTCAGTTTATTAGGTTACTAATTTTTTTGAATGTGATGCAGTTGGTAGCCAAACTTTCAGGCAGTTGGTAGCTAAACCTTCATACCAAGGTAACCAATTCAGTTTTATTAGGTTATCAATTTATTTTGAATGTGATGCAGTTGGCAGCCAAACCTTCATACCAAGGTAACTAATTCAGTTTTATTAGGTTACCAATTTATTTTGAATGTGATGCAGTTGGTAGCCAAACCTTCATACAAAGGTAACCATGTTAGTTTTTGTGGGTAACCAAATAGTCATAAAAAAAATTCAGAACAGTAAGTGTTACATGTATTTGTTTTCAAAATTATGTTTGTGGGGCGAATCTTCTCCTTCTCATTGACGTTTTGGACAACGATTTCGAGTTCTTGAAGGGTTTCGGGCTAGAGGAAAACCTGAGTCTGGACCTCATACAAAGGTAACCATTTTAGTTTTTAAATATGATGCAGTTGGTAGCCAAACCTTCATACAAAGGTAACCATTTTAGTTTTTGTGGGTAACCAAATAGTCATAAAAAAATTCAGAACAATAAGTGTTACATCTATTTGTTTTCAAAATTATGTTTGTAGGATGAATCTTCTCCTTCTTCTCATTGGCGTTTTGGACAACGATTTCAAATTCTTGAAGGGTAGTAGTGGTGCAACCAAGGACACGGCGGAGGAGGATGATGAAGGGGACGAGACAAAAAGCGGTGAGGGAGATGAAGAGAATGGGCGGTGAGGGAGATAAAAATTAGAAAGAGTCAGGTTCTAAGGAGAGAGAAGATAATTTTTGATTTTTCCCTCCTTTTGATTTGAATTTTGGATTTGTTTTGGTTGTTAGATCCCAAAGATTTTGTAACTGTCGCATATGGCGGTTACTTTTTTTGATTTTAGGTTTCCTTATTTATTTGAAATAGAATGATTTGAATTTGTTGCCCTCTTTTTTGTAATTATTTGCAGATGCACTAATGTTATAATTATTTTTTAATTGTTGTATATTACTGTAAAGAACCCTATATTTTACTATTAAACTAGATACAAACCCAAGTGTTGCGGCGAGATTATTAATTTTGTTAATAATAAATTTGTACGTGCAATTAATAAATTAAAATATAATAAGAAGATGATAGATTGTTGTGCGATGATCAAATTTTGGTAGTATATGTTACACAGAGTTGGGTAAAAGTTTCGTGCGCAAATACATATCCAAGTATAGAATTAATCTGATCACTAAACCCAAGACATTATTATATAACAGTTATCAAACAAACACCATGTCCAAAAATATAGCAGTATAGCACCGTGTCATACATAACACAATGTTATAGTTAAAGAAGAAATTCATTGCCTCGTTAGTTTTTTATCCATTTTTGGCAATTGTAGAGGCACTCATAGTATTAATGCCAAAAAAACTATTAATGATGATGAAAATAATTTACCGGATGCTAGTACTTAACAAATCATGCAAAGTCACAATCCAGAAACCGTTTAGATTGAAAAAGTGGTGATTTAGGGGTTTGTATCTAGTTATTTATACTAAAAGTCACCTTCACACGCGATGTGGGTTCCTTATTTTTTTTATTGTAATATAAAAATGTTGTTTTTTAAAAAATAAAAATTCAAAACAAATCGTATTTAAAATCCTGTTTGGTCTGCTAGTTTGATTTTCTCCTCTAAAGTATATCACGCGTTGAGTTGAATTATAATCACATAATTTGTTTACTAATTAGCAAATTCGAAAAGATTCTATTAGTTACTTAATAAAATATAAAATGTATTGGTAATTTGACAAAAATCTTATATACTTTCCAAAATCTTAAACATAAAATTAAAAAAGAATATCAGAACAGTTGACATTATCAAAACAGTTTAGATTTGTAATGATTTAGGGATTATAAATTCAAAATATTAATTTGAGATTAAAAAAGTAGTGATTTTAGGAGATAATAATTAAATTGGTAATGATAATATTAGGACAGTTAACATTATCATAACAGTTTAAATTTGTAGTGATTTATGTGATTATAAAATCAAAATATTAATATGGGATTAAAAATTAGTGATTTTAGGAGATAATAATTAAGTAAGGATAATATAAAAATTGTTTAGATCGAAAAAGTAATGATTTAGGGGATAAAATCAACATAGTAAGTTATTTTAATTTTGTTTTAAATATTTTAAACTTTATAATATTATGTTGTAATATAATTATAAATGGTATAATATTATGTAATATAATTATAAATGGTATAATATTATGTTGTAATATAATTTAATTAGTAATGATAATATCCGCACAGTTTAGATAGGTAGTGATTTTGTTATTTTGTTATATACGTGTATTATAATATTATACAACACATGTATGATATAATGTATGGTATAATTATGAATGGTATAATATTAGAAAAATAGTGATTTTAGGATATAATAATTATGTTTAGAAAAGTAGTGGATTTTGGGGATTATAAATTAAACATATTAGTGTGGGATTATATATATGTATGATATAATGTATGGTATAAGATTCTAAATGGTATTATAAATTTCAAAAAAACGGAATTATTGGATTGTCACGGTTAATAATGTCGGG
>JAINUT010001661.1:0-38530 GCA_020205555.1 Panax stipuleanatus
CTGCGTAGATGGAATTCATGATTCGTGTTTAGGGTAGAGATATGCCGTTACGCCATATGCAATCTTATAGAGAACTTGATATTAACTCTTTTTAATTATAATTCACATAGAGATCTAGTGAGCTAGTTAATTAGGGTGTCTTGCTTAAATCTATCATCTGTGGATGTAAGTGAGTATGGATATTATGCATCGAGAGGTGGTTTTATCTGCATTAGTGTTCTTGATTAATAATCTGGGATAATTGAAATAAACTGAGAAAAAGGATATTATCTGAAGTGAAATACTAAGTGAAGTTGTAGGCTTAAATCTCTCAATTTTGTTAAAATCTCGATTTAGTGTGCGATTGCTTTCATTATTAATTTAGTTATAAAAATATCCTTTAATCGTTAGTTTGATAAACCTAAAATATTATAAAATTGGTAATTGTTTGATTAAGTAGTAATTATTATCTCTGTGGGTACGATCTTTGATTTATCACTGTATTACTTGTTGACCACGTACACTTGCGTGTTGCAGCGTAGAAAATAGCCCAACAATAGACATATATATTACTTATATATATATAAATAGCAGGAAAAATCACAGATTTACAATCCAGGCATGACTGATCAATATAAATATATATATATATAGGTTATATAGATATATATATATTATATATATATAGTATGAAGTATATTAGGATATAGAATTCAGTCAAGAGAATTATATTAATTAGATGAAAAAGACCACGGATTAATAGTAAGCCGAGGAAACAAACAGATTTATATAATCAATATAATATTACCTATATATAGTAGATACTATATATAGCCTATAGATTCAATCCAGGCATATATGAACACTTATATATATATAATATAATATTAAAGCGATAAAAGCCACAGATTGACAATCCCGGTCGAAATAGTCGAAACCGTATACATATATATAATGGGTATAGATATAGTACTTAAATATACATATATTAAAGCCGGAAAAAGCCACACGGATTTGCGATTCCAGGCAAGACTAAGAGTTTAAATATAGATATAGATTATATAATATATAATTATATGATAAGATATATATATATGCGCTTAATATATTAAAGCAAAAAAAAACATCAGATCTGAAGAAATCTCATAGTGTACAACGAAAAGGGCTTTAAACTACTTTTTTAGCTTGAAAACTCTGTTTTCCACCGGTTAAAACTTGATATGTTAGTATATATTGTACACAAGTGTTTAGAAAGAACATTATTGAAGTTTGGAACACTGATAGTAGGGTTAGGAGCTGAAACGGGTGGAATTTTCTCTCTTTTTCTCTTTTTTCTCTTTCGTTTTTGGCTGATGGAGGGGTCTATTTATAGACCAAAGGAGTCACGGGTCTACCTGGGGCTGACCCGGGTGGGCCTGGGCTAGTGGGTCTCGTCGTCTCTAAGTACGTGCACTCCTACGAACGCGCTGTCTACTTGAACCTTCATAACTTTCAATCCGGGAATCCGATGGAGGCGTGTTATACCTTTCTGGAAACCCCTTTCCGAGAGATACACAATGACATTGGATTTGACCTTTTTGAATTCGAGAAGACGGGTACAAGACCAGATCTTTGAGTCTTCGCAGTCCGTCCGTTGAGCTGTCTTGTGTTATTTTCACTCGGGATTAGCGTTATTGTTCTGCATAACCTTCATGGCAGTGATTTAACTTGATTTGATGTTGAGTTGGCTAAATGATCATTTTCCGGGGGTTATCTCCAGGGTTGACGGGGCTTTCGATTGTCTCTCGGGGTTGTCTCCGAGGTTTAATCCTAACCCATTATGTTCTTCCTTAGGGTCATCTCCAAGGATTAATTTGATATCCCGGGGTTGTCTCTAGGGATTGATTTAATTCTTCGGGGTTGTCTCTGAAGGTTGACTTGATCTCCCGGGGTTATCGCCGGGGTTTGACTTGATCCCTAGGGGTTGTCACCGGGGTTTGACTTGATCTCCCGGGGTCGTCTCCGGGGTTTAACTTGATCTCTCGGGGTTATCACCGAGGGTTTTACTTTGATCTGGACTTCCAGGGTTGTCTCTGGAAGGTAAAAGAGGATTTTGCCCTCCTGCAGGGTTAGTAATAGGAATGCAAAATTTCGAGTGTCTATAGACGCGATGCATACACAATGACCTTGTCGTTTTGCATAAGCACACAACCTAGTCCCTTATGCAATGTGTCGCTATACACCACAAAATTTCCTGTATTATCTGGCAGAGACAATACGGGTGCCATACTTAACCTATTCTTCAACTCTTGGAAACCTTCTTCGCATTTCTCCATCCAAATAAACTTCATTGCTTTCCTGGTCAAGTTAGTAATCGGAGTGGAGATTTTGGAAAAAATCCTGAATAAATCGTCTATAGTAACCTGCCAATCCTAAGAAACTTCTTACTTCTACGGTGTTTTCGGCTGATCCCAATTTATCACAGCTTTTACCTTTGATGGATCCACCAAAATCCCGTCCTTATCAATTACATACCTAAGAAATTGCACACGCTCCAACCAGAATTCACATTTTAAAAACTTTGCGTACAACTTCTCCCTTCTTAACGATTCCAACGTCACCCTCAAATGCTCTGTATTCTCTTCTTAGGTTTTGGTATACACCAAAATGTCGTTGATAAACACCACCACGAACTTATCCAAAAATGGCTTAAATACCCTATTCATCAAGTCCATAAACGTTGTAGGCGAATTGGTTAACCCAAACGACATTACCTGAAACTCATAATGACCATATCGAGTTATGGACGCTGTCTTCGGTACATCCTCTTTTCTCACCTTCAGTTGATGGTATCGACTTCTCAATACTATTTTTGAGAACTACTTCGGTCCTTTCAACTGATCGAACAAGTCGTCAATCCTAGGCAATGGGTATCTATTCTTGATAGTGACCTTATTCAACTCCCTATAATCAATGTAGAGTCGCATTGATCCATCCTTCTTCTTAAAACATCGGTGCTCCCCACGACGATGCGGTCGGCTGAATATATTTCTTATCCAATAACTCCTGCAGTTGAACCATTAACTCCTTCATCTCCACAAAAGCCATTCGGTACGGGGCCTTTGATATAGGAGCAGTCCCTGGTGCTAAATTGATCACGAACTCAATCTCCCTATCTAGCAGAAGTCCTAACAAATCATCCGGAAAAATATCTGAAATGTCTCTAACAACTGGTTTCTCCTATAGCTTCGCACCTACCTTTTGAGTATCAACTATGTAGGCTAAATATCCTACACATCCTTGTCTTAACAATCTCCTGGCCTGCATCATCGTCAGACAACTCGCTTGTCTAGGTGACTTGCTGCTATTAAATACTACATTTGACTTCTTCGGAGTTATAAGATTCACACATTTCTTTTGGCAGTCAATTACCGCCCTATGGTTAAATAACCAATCCATTCCCAAAATAATGTTAAATTCCCCAAGTTTTATAGGCATTAAGTCTACTGTCATCAAATAACCTTTAATATCTACCTGACAGTTCTTGTTTATAAACCTAACAGAAATCACTTCCCTATTCGCAAAATCTATGTTAAGGGGGTAGTCTAACTCTTTTTGAGGCAAATTTAACTTTTTAGAAAAATCATTGGATATAAATGAACAAGTAGCACCCGAATCAAATAATACTTAAGCATTAAAATCATTGATCGGAATGATAGCTGACACCACTTCCCTGATTGAACAACATCCTGCACCGTCATGTTGAATGTTCGGCAGTTGGTCGATTTGTTTGCACTTGTCCAGTGATAGTCAGATTGCCACCACTTCTATTTCCCTTGCCTCCACTCACTCCACTTACAGCTTTGTTGAGATAGTCACGAGCCAAATGATCCTTTGATCCACAGGTGAAACAAGCTCCCTTCTTTGGGCTGTAATAATTTGGCGCAATATAGTCCTCTTGACCACAGTTGTAACATACCCTTTTCCCCTTCATGCACACTCCCACGTGATTCTTCCCGCAGGTAGCACAAGCCTCTATTCTCTTCTTCTGGTTCCCTTGTTGACTTCCCACACTTGTTGAAAGTAGTATGCATACAAGTCAATCATGTTTGATGATAAAGCATATACTTTGTAATAATCTTATTCATTTATTAATAAAAGTAACATTTAATTAAAGGCATTTATTTATCTACAGGGTACTGTTTTTATAATATGTGATAAATCAATAGTTTTAAGCAATGCTTTTAGAATAATGATGATGATCATGCTAATGAGATCTAAATTCTTAGATAGCTTAAAAACTAAAATTGTTCCCAATCATTGGATTACTAAAAAGGGGATTAGTAAATCCGGATAGATTGGTACATATGTTGCTTGCTCATTGGATGAGGATGATTGATCTCATGATTATTTGTGTGAAGACACTAAAGCAAGTATGTGGGTGCTTATTGGAGAATAAATACACTGAACGTGACTCGTTAAGGAATACATAATGGAGTTTTACTTGCATGTTAATAGGAATTCTTAATGTGATAGTAGTATAAGTGATCCTCAGACTTGAGATCATCATAGTATCTTGTGTATAATGAATTATACTTTGACTTATTCTTTAAGACACTTAGGGCGTATCAAAGGGTATGCTTGGGTGTAATAAGTTATATATGGAGATAATAAATGATCAATAAAGAATCTACCGCTTCTAGTAAAAAAAGATATATGTCCTATGTTATTCGATAAATGACAACCTAGGAATCCTTGGCCAAGGTGGAATGAAATTAAAAAGGAGATTTTAATTTGTATTATTTGGAGTTGTGCATTATCTGATCGAAATACATATAATTAAATAAAATAAGACTTGACAGTAATTCCATGTTTTATATTTAATTGGGACATTGTATGGTAGAAGGATTGAATTATACAGTAACTATCAACTCAATTGTTCTTTTATGATTAATGTTGAAATTTATATTATCTCGAAAGTCGTTGATCGCTAGGGAGTCTTATCCATATTATAGAATAAATATTATTTATTTAAATAGATTATTAGTTTAATTTATTTATTTAAATAAGATTAGAATTATTCTAATTGGTTTATTCACAACCGGTTTAATATAGAGAACCTAAAGGGTCACACCATAAAATAAAAAATAATTATTTAAGAAGGTAATGGCATAATCGTAATAATATGTTAACTGTAATTAATTTAATCTATGGTGATAGAATAAATTAAATAACTTAATGTTTATTATTTAATATTTTGGAAATATTAAATATAAAATAATAAGAGGAGTCTTGTTAATTTTATTATAATTATTATAATTTTAATTTCTAAAGGAGTTTAGGAATTAATTTAATATTAGTACTCTCATTTATTCCTAATAAGATTAGGAGGCAAATTAATTAAAAGAGTTAATTAATTATTCCCAAGGTGTTGGGAAGCCTAATTAATTAAAGGAGTTTAATTAAATAAATAAAATCGTATTTTTAATTAGATTAGAAGGGTCAACTAATATCTATATAAGAAGAGTCTTATGCTAGATATCTGATAATGAAAATCCAATTGTTGCAGAGTACTCCTTTTCCATAGAAAATAGAAAAACTAGGGTTTAGACAACTATTCTTCTTCTTAAACAATTCTTCTTCCTTGGTGGATCACCTCTAGAGGCCAAACGCTTAGGTGGCTTGCATTGATCAAAGGAAAAGAACCAATCTCGTAGATTCAAATTGGAGGAGAACTTGTACCTGTGAAAACTCGATCTACAAGTGTGACACCTCCAAATCCAGGTACTTGAAACCTAAACTTGGTGCTACACGATATCATTTCTTTGAGCGAAATAATATAATATAAATAAACAAACTTAATTTACATATCAGAGTTGTCTAATCCCAGGTACACGACCTTTAAACATTCATTACATGATAAATAGTAAATATTATCGTCTTAATAAAGTATAACTATTACACAAAATACCATAAAACTTATTCTTGCATCTTTTCTTTCCCTTTATTTTTGCCAGAGCCTTCTGGTGATCACGCTTAGCTGAAAACATTTAATTTAAAATAAGAATGAACATTCAATTGCTCAGCAAGTAATAGCAGTTAATAAACTTTAGCTAAAAGAAGTAAATGTTTTCTTGGAGGTATACTTCTACAACGAATCAATAGTTGTGAAGTCTTTCGAAATATATCTAAATAACATATCAAATCGTTTAAAATTTTAAAACGACGTAGTGACTATAATTGTTGAGCGGTCAATGGACCATGAACTTTTATTTTTTATTTTCGAAAAAGTTTAAACAGAAATTCATTTACAAACCGCCATGGTCTTACAAACATTTAGGGTGATCAGCCCCGTTATGCCCTGTATTGATCAATACTATCTGTTTGAACGATAATTTGTTCACTCTGTTCGCTTTGGGCACATAACCAATTTTCCCATTAAGGGTTGTTCATACTCAGTCTGAAATCCTAGCTAAACAATTCAGTTAGATGACCTTATCATAACCAATACTATTCAATAATTCAGTTCGAACTATGTCTAGCCGAGTCAAATAGCTTAGACAGTCATAAATACCTATTAAAATTTGATAGTATGTAACAGAGTTTGTCATATCAAAGAATTTCTGGTTCAAGAGTTCTTGTTTGAATACAGTAGTTTATACAAGTGGGGTCACTTGTATAATAACAGACAATAATGAGATAATAATAAATAATAACTAAATTGAATAAAATTTTATAATATAAGAATAATTTTCATAAACGTATCCTGGATATCATTATGGATATGAATAATTGACAATAACTATTCATAAACCTACTTTTCGCTTACTTGAATCCATCGCATAAAGTAAATGCAATGAGTAGAGATACATGCTCAATCAGAAATTGAGATAAGAAACTTGCGCAATGAAAGAGAATAGTTCAGATATTTGCTCAATATAAATTTGAGAAAGATTAGGGTACTTGCCTTGATAGCTGATTACTGCTACGTAGTATAGCTTATGCTTTTATCTTTAATATGAAGTCCTATCAACAATAGAATTATTCTTTTAATTAGAATAATACAACTGAACATATCATACTGCTTAAACATGTTGTCACATGTTCATGTCAGTCATTACAACACATAAGAACGTATATCTAGTCAAACTATATCAATTTAGTTTAAGTTCGGTATCATTTCGGCATTCCGATTGCATTATCGGATAATTAACGAATTTATTTTTAATGAAACTTTGTTCAAGAACTTAAATATTATAATAAATAATTTAATTATCATTTATAATATTTTTCCAAATATTATAATGATTTTTCAAACACTTTTATCATTTTTAATGATTTAAATTGTTAGTAATTTTATTATCATTAATATTTAAATAATTTAAAATATTAATGAAATTCATGTCAACACTTTAAAAGTTATTTATTAAATATTTTTAAATCTTTAATATCACCTTTAAATGATTTTTAAGATATTAAAATCATTTTTAAATAATTATCATTAATATTAAAATATTAATGTTATTCATATCAAAATATTAAAAGTTATTTATTATAATTTAAAATATTTTTAAAATATTTATTTCACCTTTAAATGATTTATAAAATATTTAAATCATTTTTAAATAATTTATTTAATATAATTATTAAATAAATTTATTATCATTAATATTAACATATTAATGAAATTATTAACAAAATATTAAAATTATTTATTATAACTTAAAATACTTTTTAAAACTTTAATATTATTTTTAAATGATTTTTAAATATTAAAACCATTTTTAACTAATTTATTTAATATTATTATTAAATAAATTTATTATCATTAATATTAAATTATTAATAAAATTTATCTCAAAATATTAAAAGACATTTATTATAACTTAAAATATTTTTAAATACTTTAATATCATTTAAAATGATTTTTAATTTATTAAAACCATTTTTAACTAATTTATTTAATATAATTATTAAATAAATTAAATATCATTAATATTTAATTAAATTAAAATATTAATGAAATTTATGTTAAAATATTAAAATTTAATTTTTATAACTTAAAATTATTTTTAAAATTATTTTATGAATTTTTAATAATTAATTTTTATTTATTTCTATTTATTTTAGTTAATATAATTAATTTTAATTAAAAATCGTCGCTAAAGGGCTATTGCAACGAAAATTGTCGCTATAGGTGTTCTTGAGCAACTCAAGAACAGTCCGATCAATGCCAAGGGTCCTAGTTTGACCGGAATTTACTGACAGCATGATCTGTTTCTGGTTAATTAAGTGTGATGAGCTTATAGTACTAGTGTAACACTACACATACATGTTCATTTCACTATCAACAAACATTTATACCGGATTCAGTGGTCGGTCAAACCAACCACCCAAGGCTATTCTTCAGTTTCTCGGCTGTCCAGAAAGATAAAGTCATGGTCGATCAACGTTATTCCCAGCCTTATATCTTTTAATCTGTTCATGTTTTTGGTGGTCTAGACGTCGGGCTCTGTAGTACAACTACCAAGCTACATAGATCGAGCGCTTATAAAGTCTATATATCAACACAAAGAAAGATCTAGATTTTATAAAAACTGGTCAGGACGCTGTTCAAGAATTCTGGGTTACCCATAAAACAAATCTGTACGGTCAACGCCTTTTAACCGATTACTGCATTCGATTCTTGCAATTCTAAGGTTCGAGACTGCTCTGGACTTGTAGTCCTCATGTCATACTACAATCTAATTACAACTTAACAACCAAACAAACTAACAGCCAAGAAATCGAAACGGTCAAAGTAACTACCAGGCAGTGTTCTTCAGTTTTCTGGGTTACCCAGAAAACTCAAAGTCATGCTCGGTCAACGCAGTTTGATTGGCTATAACTTTTGATCTATACATAATATAAGTCTGATTCCACTTTCAGAATACTAACAACATGGCATAGAACACATACAAACACTTAAACACATCATAGCATGGACAGATCGAGAGATATAAGCCCCGACTTTGGGTTGTCAGACAACTTTTTAAGGTTCATGCAGTTTTTAAAATTTTATTTTTCGTGCCTCTAGATGTTATGGATCCATGATATAACAATTCAGATCACTTATTAACATCATATACAACATATTTAAACACTTAAACATAACATCTAACGAAAAATTAAAGATCTAGCTTGGTTAGGGTTTTATACCTTTCTTGAGCAATTTTTGATTTCTGACCGTGGATCTGTTATGGTTTAGTGTATGGGATGTTATTGCTTGATATTGTGACTAACTTAGAGAGAAAATTCGTGGGTCTTAGAGAGAGAAAATATTTTAGCTTATGTGAGAAAAAAATAATGAAAGTGTTCTTTTCCTTTTCTTTCTTGCCTTGCTATCCTTTGATTCATTGAATCTGATTTGGCTAGGTGTCAATTTCGGTTGGTAGAGAAGAGATTTGCAACATGTGTGCAATATCTAGCATAGATCTTGGCAAGATATGCAAGCAACTTAATAAAACAAAACCAAAAATGTCATTTTTATAAATAATAAATTCTTTTAAGGGCATTCTTGTCCATGGTGCATAATTCTAGGGTTTAACCCTTAGGTTTTAACCCTTAAGGTTTGCCAAATAATTCCTAGGGTTTGGAAAATTAACTAGGCATTAAATAAAAATGTAATTAACTCACACTAATTTAAAAATTAGGGTTTTTTTATAGAAATTAGGATTTTGTAAAAATTAGGATTTTTTGCTATAATTAGGGTTTTCAAATTTATGAATTAGGATTTTCTAATCATTATTCTTAATCACATAATATCCATACTTTTATTTAAATACAAACATATTAAATACTATGTTTAATATTTAAACAAAATAAACAAATAAATCCTTAACATATATTCATATAATTATGTTAATTATCATAATTATATATAAAATTCATAATCATAACTTGTATTAATATACTTACATATATTTGAAGACAAATATAATTAATAATTATATTTAATATATCCAAATTTCTTAAGAAAATTATTTCTTATTATTCATAACATAATATACTTTCTTGTTATCTGTTCAATTTGAACCTTTAACTTATCTTGTTCTTCCATTGTTTCAATTAACGCCTTTTGCAACTGGCTGTTTAATAGCCTTTCTATTTCCAACAACCCTTCCAAATATAACAACTTGTTCTTTAGATTCTGCACTTTCGTTGATGCTTGGCCAGCTCCAACTTCAGTGTCTGAATCACTATCTGTCAATAACACTGTCTCTAGTTCGGGTTCTATATTCTCCAAAATGATTACTTTATTTTGGTTGCTTTCAGGCTTAGTGATTTGCTCCTTCTTTATGACATGAGAGTATTCTAATCCTTTCCTTTCGGACATCTATACACAAATTATCTTGATTAGCACATAATATATACACATAACAAATAATAGTTTATATAAGTTTTTTTTGATTTTATTTTACGATGAATTTCCTTAATTCATCTCCTTTAAACTCTATTTGAGTTATTTATTTTTCAACGTTTCTATCTAGCTTAAGGTTATAGCCTAAGGTATTCCCCCACCTAAGGTTTCTAACATAAAACTCTGATACCAACCTGTGACGCCCCCAAATCCAGGTACTTGAAACCCAAACTTGGTGCTACACGATATCATTTCTTTGAGCGGAATAATATAATATAAATAAATAAACTTAATTTACATATCAGAGTTATCTAATCCTAGATACACAGCCTTTAAAACATTCATTACATGATAAATAGTAAATATTATCGTCTTAATAAAGTATAACTATTACACAAAATACCATAAAACGTATTCTTGCAGCTTTCCTTTCCCTTTGTTTTTGCCAGAGCCTTCTGGTTGATCACGATTTGCTGAAAACATTTAATATAAAGCAAGAATGAGCATTCAATTGCTCAGCAAGTAATAGCAGTTAATAAACTTTAGCTGAAAGAAGTAAATGTTTTCTTTGAGGTATACTTCTACAACGAATCAATAGTTATGAATTTTTTGAAACATATCTTAATAACATATCAAATCGTTTAAAATTTTAAAATGAC
Source organism: Panax stipuleanatus (assembly GCA_020205555.1). Classification (NCBI taxonomy): domain Eukaryota; kingdom Viridiplantae; phylum Streptophyta; class Magnoliopsida; order Apiales; family Araliaceae; genus Panax; species Panax stipuleanatus. The sequence continues at coordinate 11,017 of JAINUT010001661.1, forward strand.
TTAGTGACTATAAATGTTGAGCAGTCAATGGACCATGAACTTTTATTTTTTATTTTCGAAAAGGTTTAAACAGAAATTCATCTGCAAACCGCTCTGGTTTTTTGGACATGTAGGGTGATCAGCCCCGTTATGTCTTGTATTGATAAATACTATCTGTTTGAACGATAATTAGTTCACTCTGTTCGCCTTGGGCACATAAATAATTTCCCCATTAAGGGTTGTTCATACTAAGTCTAGAATCATAACTAAACAATTCAGTTGGATGACCTTATAATAACCAATATTATTCAATAATTCAGTTCGAACTATGTCTAGCCGAGTCAAATAGCTTAGACACTCATAAATACCTACTGAAGTTTAATAGTATGTAACAAGGTTTGTCGTATCATAGAATTTCAGGTTCAAGAGTTCTTGTTTGAATACAGTAGTTTATACAAGTGGGGACACTTGTATAATAACAGACAATAATGAGATATTAATAAATAATAACTAAATTAAATAAAATTTTATAATATAAGAATAATTTTTATAAACGTATCCTGGATATCATTATAGATATGAATAATTGACAATAACTATTCATGAACCTGTATTTCGCTTACTATAATCCATCGCATAAAGTAAATGCAATGAGTAGAGATACATGCTCAATAAGAAATTGAGATAAGAAATTTGCGCAATGAAAGAGTATAGTTCAGATACTTGCTTAATATAAATTTGAGTAAGATTATGGTACTTGCCTTGATAGTTGATTACTGCTACGTAGTATAGTTTACGCTTTTATCTTTAATATGAAGTCCTATCATCAATAAAATTATTCGTTTAATTAAAATAATATAACTTAACACATCATACTGCTTAAACATGTTGTCACATATTCATGTCAGTCATTACAACACATAAGAACATATACCTAGTCAAACTATATCAATTTGGTTTGAGTTCGGTATCGTTTCGTCATTCCGATTGCATTATCGGATAATTAACGAATTTATTTTTAATGAAACTTTGTTCAAGAACTTAAATATTATAATAGATAATTTAATTATCATTTATAATATTTTTCTAAACATTATAATCATTTATAATGATTTTTTAAACACTTTTATCATTTTTAATGATTTAATTGTTAATAATTTTATTATCATTAATATTTAAATAATTTAAAATATTAATAAAATTCCTGTCAACACTTTAAAAGTTATTTATTAAAACTTAAAAAAAACATTTTTAAAGCCTTAATATCACCTTTAAATGATTTTTAAGATATTAAAATTATTTTTAAATAATTATCATTAATATTAAAATATTAATGTTATTCATATCAAAATATTAAAAGTTATTTATTTTAACTTAAAATACTTTTTAAAACTTTAATATCATTTTTTAATGATTTTTAAATATTAAAACCATTTTTAACTCATTTATTTAATATTATTATTAAATAAATTTATTATCATTAATATTAAATTATTAATGAAAATTATCTCAAAATATTAAAAGTCATTTATTATAACTTTAAATATTTTTAAATACTTTAATATCATTTAAAATTATTTTTGATTTATTAAAATCATTTTTAACTAATTTATTTAATATAATTATTAAATAAATTAAATATCATTAATATTTAATTAAATTAAAATATTAATAAAATTTATGTCAAAATATTAAAATTTAGTTTTTATAACTTCAAATTATTTTATAAATTTTTAATAATTAATTTTTATTTATTTTAATTAATATAATTAATTTTAATTAAAAACCGTCGCTAAAGGGCTATAGCCACGAAAACTGTCGCTATAGGTGTTCTTAAGCAACTCAAGAACATCTCGATCAATGCCAAGGGTCAGTTTGACCGGAATTTACTGACAGCATGATCGATTTTTGAGTAATTAAGTGTGATGAGCTTGTAGTACTAGTGTAATACTACACATACATGTTCATTTCACTATCAACAAACATTTATACCGGATTAAGTGGCCTGTCAAACCAACCACCCAAGGCTATTCTTCAGTTTCTGGGCTGCCCAGAAACATAAAGTCTTGGCCGGTCAACGTTCTTCCCAGTCTTATATCTTTTAATCTGTTCTTATTTTTGGTGGTCTAGACGTCGGGCTTTGTAGTACAACTATCAAGCTACATGGATCGAGCACTTATCAAGTTTATATATCAACACAAAGAAAGATCTAGATTTTACAAAAACTAGTCAGGACGCTGTTCAAGAATTTTGGGTTACCCAAAAAATAAATCTGGACGGTCAACGCCTTTTGACCGATTACTACATTCGATTCGTGCAATACTAAGGTTCGAGACTGCTCTGGACTTGTAGTTCTCATGTCATACTACAATCTAATTACAACTTAACAACCAAACAAACTAACAGCCAAGAAATCGAAGCGGTCAAAGTAACTGTCAGGTAGTGTTCTTCAGTGTTCTGGGTTACCCAGAAAACTCAAAGTCATGCTCGGTCAACGCAGTTTGATTGGCTATAACTTTTGATCTATACATGATATAAGCCTGATTCCACTTTCAGAATAGTAACAATATGGTATAGAACACATACAAACACTTAAACACGTCATAGCATGGACAGATCGAGAGATATTAGCCCTGACTTTGGGCTGTCAGACAACTTTTTAGGGATAATGCAGTTTTTAAAAAAATTATTTTTCGTGTATCTAGATGTTATGGATCCATGATATAACAACCCAGATCACTTATTAACATCATATACAACATATTTAAACACTTAAACATAACATCTAACGAAAAAAATAAAGATCTAGCTTGGTTAGGATTTTATACATTTCTTGAGCAATTTTTAATTTCTGACCTTTGATCTGTTATGGTTTAGTGTATGGGATGTTATTGATTGATATTGTGACTAAGTTAGAGAGAAAATTCGTGAGTCTTAGAGAGAGAAAATATTTTGGCTTGTGTGAGAAAAAAATAATGAAAGTGTTCTTTTCCTTTTCTTTCTTGCCTTTATCCTTTGATTCATTGAATCTGATTTGACTAGGTGTCAATTTCGGTTGGTAGATGAGATATTTGCAACATGTGTGCAATATCTAGCATAGATCTTGGCAAGATATGCAAGCAACTTAATAAAACAAAACCAAAAATATCATTTTTGTAAATTATAAATCTTTTTAAGGGCATTCTTGTCCATAGTGCATAATTCTAGTGTTTAACCCTTAGGTTTTAACCCTTAGGGTTTTCAAATAATTACTAGGATTTGAAAAATTAACTAGGAATTAAATAAAAATATAATTAACTCACACTAATTTAAAAATTAGGGTTTTCTATAAAAATTAGGGTTTTGTAAAAAATAGGATTTCTTGCTATAATTAGGGTTCCCAAATATATGAATTAGGGTTTCCTAATTATTATTCTTAATCACATAATATCCATACTTTTATTTAAATACAAACATATTAAATACTATGTTTAATTTTTAAACAAAATAAACAAATAAATCCTTAACATATATTCATATAATTATGTTAATTATCATAATTATATATAAAATTCATAATCATAACTTGTATTAATATACTTACATATATTTGAAGACAAATTTAATTAATAATTATATTTAATATCCAAATTCCTTAAGAAAATAATTTCTTATTATTTCTAACATAATATACTTTCTTTCTTCTTCTTTTTTAAATACAATTATACAATAATTGTATTAATTTATAAAATTTTATAACATAGATCAATCTTAGGGTTTTGATCTATAATCACACTTTACCTTATATACCATTATTAATTAAGTTAAAATAATTAACTTAATTAATCTTGATAAATTCATATAATAAAATTATTATTATTATAATTCTAAGAATTACTTCATATATTATTTACTAATATATTAATCATATTTTCATGGAAAAATAAATAATAAAATATTTTTACTATCAAAATTAATTTATTATAGGAATTTAATTTATAATAATCAACAATTCTTTTATCAAAAAAATTATTTAAAATCATTAATGCAATAAATAAATATATATTTATCATATATATACATATTTTTTACCTTGCACGTATTCCCACCCTTATTTTGATCGAAATAATATTAAAAAAAATTATACGCAAAATTTCTTATTTAATTGTATCAAAAATATTTGGTTATTACAATAAGTGTATAATTCTGATCTCCTACTCTTTTATAGATTGATAATCAAGCACAAGATATGATCATGGTTTATAGTTTGCAAGAAAAAATTAAAATCCTATTTTATTACGCTTTCGCTTCGTTTATATGTAATATGATTGCATGTGTGCGTTTCTAGTTAACCCAACAGTGGTATCAAAGCCTAATCTTGTGCTAATTATCAATCTTTTGTGATTCCATGTATGTATCATATGCGATTGGATCGAATTTTGGGCAATAGAAAATTTTCTGGTTCTGCGACTGGGCGCGGCGCAGCTGTGACGCTCCCCAGTTCATTCTGGGCGCAACTGCGCCGTTTTGCAAATTTGTTCTATTCGAAAAGCCAGCGCAGCTGCGCCGCACCCCAGTCCAATCTGGGCGCAGCTGCGCCAACCCCTGGACAAAAATTAAATTTTTCATTTTACATTCAATTGAAATAAATTGTTTATTTAATTGATAAAAGTTTAAAATAAAGGAGTTTATTTTATTTGAAATATGATTTCAGATTGCTATAAAAATTAAAGGAGTTTAATTTGGATTTGGTTTTTGATTAAAATAAAAGAGTTTATTTTGTTTCAAAACTAAATATTAGCAAAACTTTTGCCCATTAATTGATATTGATACATATATAGAATGAATTTATTATTCATGAGATGAATGTGTTTATTGATGCATATGTATGATATATATGAAAATAAATGAGATTGATTATGGACTATTGACCAATGTGATTGGATTTTATTTTAGTTGAATGCTTGAATGAATGAGTTTTATTAAATGGGGTCTTGTGATTGGATTTTATTTTAGTTGAATGCTTGAATGAATGAGTTTTATTAAATAGGGTCTGCGTACCTCGTCTTCACTAATTTTTCCTTGATGTAAAATTCTATCTCCCTCCTATGTATTTTCCCTTGACTGTTGATCAAGGTTTCTATTTAAATTATATAATTTATGTAATAGGACTAGTTAGAATTATCTTGAAAAATTGGAGAACAAGGAGCAAGGAGCGCTACAAGACCCATTTGTATGAAGCATGAGTTTAAAAGTAATAGTTATGTTTAAATTTAATTTTTGCACTCCTAGGTTTGATCTTTTGGTTCACTTAATGGCTCTAGTGAACCAAACTACAATAAAAATCCATAATCAATCCGGGTAGAATATAGTATTCTATATGTTCATGTTAGTATTATATATATATATATATATATTATATTTTATGCAAACATGCTTCGCATGTTTTAATAAAATGACGCGTATTATATATATATATATATATATATATATATATATATATATATATATATATATATATGTGTGTGTGTGTGTGTGTGTGTGTGTGTGCGTGTGTGTGTGTGTGTGCAGACGCGCTAAACAAGATGATACTAATAATAACAAACCCCTCAAAGAAATTATTTTAAGTCTAAAGCGTTCAAAGATATTTGAAATATCGAACGTCGCCTTCTAGCATGATAAAATTAATAGAGCATTAAATATTTAATATGAGTTTGTTGTGCTATCCACAAGGCAAGTATTAAGTATTTAAGATGTTAATTTATCACATTTGATGCTTATAAAGAAAATTGAACAATATTGTTTTGTTGTGCTTTCCACAAGGATAATATTTTTCTTTTTTGAATATATCGAAGTGCTAGGTTGGACTTAACTCATATAATTTTGATTCGGATGTGCTATCACTTGATCAAAATAATCTACGTGGCAAAATAAAAGGAGTTACATGTTGATGTAATTGACAAAGAGTTGTGTACCTATTTATTTATATATGGTTTGTTGTACCTTCCACAAGGCTATATACATTTGAAATAGGATCCTTATTCTCACTAGCAAATCTTTAATTAGATTTTGTCGAACTATGTAAGTGAGGATAATATAGTTTGAAGAAACTAATGGGAGATACCAATTTAAAATCAGACCAAATTTATTTTGATAATTAATAAAAGAATGTATGCTATAATGTTATTAATTACAAATTTATTACAGAAGATTACAATGCCAAAATTACTATCATTGCGTAGCATATTAGATGCTAATTAACCAAATCGAATTAAATGGATTGGTTACGGAATTTGAGATTAGTTCTCAAGGCTGAAAAGCTATCTTATGTCCTTAATATGCATATCCCTGCAATGGTTGCAAATAATTTCTCTGAGGAAGAGATTGCTACTTTTAGAAAGTAGCAAGATGATGTATAGTTGGCTCACTGCATCATGCTCGCATCCATGAATAACGAGCTTCAGCGTCAGCATGAAACTATGGATGCTCCTACTAAACTCTTACACTTCAAGTAGTTGAATTGTGAGGAAAGTAGGACTGCTAGATATCAGATATCTAAGGAGCTCTTCTGATCTAGAATAAGAGATGACACTACAGTACAGACACATGTCCTAAATTGATCAATTAGGACAACAGGTTTGGTCATGGATGGAGAGTTGAGCCAATATTTGATCTTGCACTCACTCCCGGACTCATTCTCACAATTATTGTGAATTTTCAGATGTACAAGCGAGATGTCAGCCTCGCTGATTTGCTTAAACATGTTAAAAAATGTTGAGAGTCACTTTTCAACCAAGAAAGACCAAGTCTTACTAGTAGGGGCCAAAGGATCTTCTGAAAAGAAGAACGATTCAAAGAAGATAAATAGAAAGGCAAATACAAAGGATATTAAGAACATAACTGATACGGATAGCAAAAGAGTTTGCTTCCATTGCAATAAGCATGGACACTGGAATAGGAATTGCGAGAGTATCTTGCATAGGCTAACCAGAAAAAGCTTAGTGAAGCTTCGATTACACATACAGTTTTGTCCATGATTGAAATAAATCTTTCAGTAAGTAAAGTTTCTACTAGGGTATAAGATATCGGCAATGGTTCTCATAGATAAAGATTTATGAAGGGACCAAGCAGAAGTAGAAAGCTAAACAAGGGGAATTCTTCCTGCGTGTGAGGAATGGAGCAAAGGTTGGTCCATTAACTACAGGAACTTATTGTTTAGCACCGCCTACGGGCAAGTCCATTAATTTAAATAATTAACAATTTACTGAATGGACTTTACATACTTGACTTACATGAAAATAATTTTAAATTGAAAAAACTAGTACAAGAAAAAGAGATGATCATTCAAAGAGTTGAATATTTGTATTTGGTGAAATACAAGTCTGAATCATTTGAAAGGTTCAAAGAATTCAAAAGTAAAACTAATTGGCAAGGTATTATGATTCTTTGATTGGATCAAGGAATAAATACTTGTGCAATAAGTTTTCAGATCATCTTAAATGATTTTCTCACAATGGACACTTCCTGATTCGCAATAACAGATTGATGTATCTTAAAGGAAAAATCGTACCTTGTGGACATGGTGCGGTCCATAAAGATTTTACCGAGATTCCAGTATCCTTCTAGGGTAATGCCCTAGAAATGACTGCATATTTACGAAAAAAGGTAACCTCAAAAATCAGGCCCCAAGATTCCATAAGAGTTATGGACAGGGAGGATTCCTAATCTTAAATATATTAAGATAAGGGTGAAAGTTGTATGCATACAAGCCAATCATGTATGATGATAAAGCATATACTTTGTAAACGATCTTATTTATTTATTAATAAAAGTATTCATTTATTAAAGGAATTTAATTATCTACATGATGCTGTTTGTATAATATGTAAATAACCCATAGTTTTAAGCAATGTTTATAGAATCATGATGTTGATCATGCTAATGAGATCTAAATTCTTAGAAAGCTTAAAACTAAAATAGTTCCTAATCGTTGGATTACTAAAAAAAAGGATTAGTAAATCCGGATAGATTGGTACATATGTTGCTTGCTCATTGGATGAGGATGATTAATTTTATGATCATTTGTGTGGAGACACAAAAGTAAGTATGTAGGTGCTTATTGGAGAATAAGTACATTAAACGTGACTCGCTAAGGAATATCTAATAGAGTTTTACTTGCCTGTCAATAGAAATTCCTAATGTGATAGTAGTACAAGTGATCCTTGGACTTGAGATTATCATAGTATCTTGTGTGTAATAAATTATACTTTGACTTATTCCTTAAGACCCTTAGGGTATATCAAAGGGTATGCTTGGGTGTAATAAGTTACATATGGAGATAATGAATGATCAATAAAGAATCTACCACTTCTAGTAAAAGAAGAGATATGTCATATGTGATTCGTTAAATGACAACCCAATAGTCCTTGGCCAAGGCAGGATAAAATTAGAAAGGAGTTTCTAATTTACATTATTTGGAGTTGTGCATTTTCTAATCAAAATACATATAATTAAATAAATAAGACCTGAGAGTAATTATATATCTTATATATAATTGGGACATTGTATGGTGGAAGGATTGAATTGTACGGTAACTATTTATTCACAGGTTCTTTTATGATTGATGTTGAAATCTATATTATCTGAAAAGTTGTTGATCGCTAGGGAGACTTATCCCTATTGTAGAATATATTAAATAGCTTATGTTTATTATTTAATATTTTGAAAATATTAAATATAAATTAATAAGAGGAGTCTTATTAATATTATTACAGTTATTATTATTTTAATTTCTAAACGAGTTTAGGAATTAATTTAATATTAATACTCTCATTTATTCCTAATAAGATTAGGAGGCAAATTAATTAAAGGAGTTTAATTAATTAATCTCATTGTGTTGGGAAGCCTAATTAATTAAAAGAGTTTAATTAATTAAATAAAAACCTATTTCTAATAATATTAGAAGGGTTGACCAATATATATATAAGAAGAGACTTATGTTACGCCGTAGCCTTGCCCTTGCCCTTGTCTGTGCTAGAGGGTCTGCACTACTCTGCCTTAACTGAAATATTTTAGGAAAAGCAAGAATGAGCAACATGTTTGCTCAGCAAGTAATATAGCAATAAAGGTAAGCATAATTATAAAGCTTTATGATATCCAAGGTATAATGTCGAAGGATAATTCAAGAGTTCAAGGAATAATATTGTAAACCAAGAAAAATTAGTAGTCCCAAAATTATCATTTGAATTGTAAATAGAAGGTCATTAAGACCGAAGCATTATCAAAAGGATTCAAAGGTTTCAACGTTTTCCAAAAGATAAAGTTTAATATTGAGCAATCACTAAGAACTAAGAACTCTTACTAGAATTTAACAGTGTTTAACTGACAATTCGATATAAACAAGTACAACAGGTGATCAGCCTCAAGTACCCTACATTATGCATAATTTTCACATGCTATTTGTGCGCACGTCGGTCTCCCGACGGATATATAGTTTCTCCTTCAATGAGGGTTGTTCATCTCAGTCAATTTATAATATTTCTCACCAAGCAATTGGTTTGGATATCTTTCAAATTTATGATATAGGTCTAGCCGAATCAAATGGCATAGACAACTCTTTCAATGTTTATAAGAACAATTTATAAGTTCAATACTCGCAACATGGTTCGAAGAATATAATCGTGATTTAAATCAAGCTATGAATATTAATTTATAAGACAAGAATCATACTATTAATTATTTACTCGTACGATCAATAATAGTACAAGCTGAAGTACGTGCAAAATAAAGAGTAGGGTTAAGAACTTGCATAAAGTAAATGCATAGGTTAGGATACTTGCACAATATTCAAAGTTGTAAAAGATAGGGAACTTGCCTGAGTCGTTGCTTAAATCCGACCTCGACTTCTTATCCCTTGATTAACCTATTGTTATCGTAACGGTTAATCTCTATCAACACATAAACATATAAACCTAAATCGGTCTAACACACTAGCCTTAGGTATCTAAGACTTCTTAAAACAATTATATATTATTTCTCTAATCGTTATCTCTATCACTCTATCATTAATATAGTACTTCATTATTATCTGAATAATTCCCTTAATCTTAATCAGAGATATTCATATTAATGTCTCATTAGTTTACAATTAAATAATCTTTGAAAGTATTTAATTGTTTAGTAATTATTATTCACAATTAAAATATTTATTAATGTCACTTTAATTGTTCACATTCGATTAATTACACAATAGTCTTTATTATTATCAATTGGTTTAAGTCTTCTTGTTTTACATTTAAGTATTACCTTAATTGTTTATTCATTTTACAATTAAAATCTTATTTAGTTTTAATTGCTTGTAATTTAGGAACTTTAAAGAAATTCTTAAATATTAGAATAATTATCACTTATTGATTTACAATTAAAATTATTTTAATTGTTTAATATTCTTTAAGTCAAATAAGTCTTAAACTTTTAAATTCCAAATTATATTTAATTAACTCACAATTAAATTATTTTAATTGTTTAATTATCTTTGATTAATAAAATCTATTAATATTAATCAAATTAAGTATTATTATTATTATTTAATTAATTATTATTTTATTTTATCTTGTTATTAATCTTATTTTATCTAAAAAAACAAGCTTTAACCCGTTTGACCCGACCCAACCCGGACCGACCCAACTCAGAAAATGGCCTAGCGCCTAGGCGCTTGAAATAAGCCTAGGTTGAGTGCCTAGGCACTCCTCAGCAGAATCCAAAAATTTGATTTTTTAACATTTTGATTTTTGACCCCTTTTGATTCAATTTTTGCATAACTTGTTCATTTTATATACAAATGAGTTCAAGCCACTTCCATTTTCTCATAAACTTACATATCTTCAATATTTGATATCTTGATTAGTTTTCAAAAATGTTTATTTAATTAATTTTAGTGCTTTCCCATGCTAGGGTTTGCATATCGACATGTTTTATGGAAAGGTTCGCTACGGGTTCGTTTTAAGTCCGATTACTATGATTCCACTTGGGTTATGACCATATTTCATAGAGGTTCAAGATAACATTATTGGATCATATGTAAGGCTTATACATTTTATGACTCATAACAACATATCTCACGCTCACTAGTGTTTAACTAGGTTTTAAGTTAAACATGCATTTCTATCCATACTAACTCAACTAAGACAAGTGAAATAAGACCTTATTTAATGATATACCTCTTGATGGCTCTATTTCTCTTAGCTAAAAATCTTGAGTAGACCTCCACTTTGTTTCCTTCTCTAGTGCTCCCACCAACAAGCAAGACCTCTTTTAACTTTTCTTCTTTTCTCTCAACTCTCTCTATATTTCTATACTTAGCAATGAATTGGCAAACTTTAAAAACCAATACATGACCTCTATTTATAGCCAAGCTATTACCCTCCTATAGACAATACTCAAAGGGCAAAGAAGAGTTGGTGACTAATTCTTACCAACTATTACTATTCATTGTACCCTTAGCCATTGGGCTAGTCATCATTGCCATCACATGGGCTAGCTTGCAAGCTTATCTAACTCAAATTTTCAGCATTCTAAGGGTCATGGAAGGGGTCTTATTGCACCATGTAACATTTTATTATCCCACTTGTACATAATGCTAGTATACAAGTCTTTATACACACATATGTATTTAAATACCTCTCTTATACATCCATATACATATATATCTATACATATATGTATACATGTATCCATCAACTTATATTACACATTGAGCCATATCAAATTAAATCAATTGGGCTAAGCACACTAAAACACATGGACCCTAATATTTAATCTAGCACATATCATTATGATTGGGCCACATCTCCTAACTCTTATTAACTTGTCACATTAATGTTATTGGGCTTAGATAACCTAAGTCCAATACATTATTAATTTAATTACCTAACTAGTCCAATTAAGAAATTAATTATGACACACAAGGCTTAACACTTAAGCTTAATTAAGCTTATCGTTATCATTAACTTACTTCTTCATCATTCATACTTGATTAAATTATTAATCACATGACACACACATATATTTATATATGCACACAAATAATTGCAATAACCTTTATTTTAAATTCTAAAATTATTTATAAAATTCTCGGGTATTACATCCTCCCTCCCTTATAAAAATTCCGTCCTAGGTTATATATGCACACAAATAATCATCAATCCGAGTTGTAGAAATGCAAAAAACTGCATTTATGTACAGAAATGTACCAAATTTTGACGAAAACTGCCACAGAACTAAGCTCCGGGCATATTTAGAAGATGAAACTTCATGTGTAAGTGGAAAACAGTGCAAAGTAGTAGTATTGGCTTTCTGATCTTAAAAATACTTACAATGGACTGCGATATGGGCTTTTTGCCAAATCGTAGGCTTTAAACGTCCAAATCTACCGGTGGTTTTTTGATATATGGTATTATATGGGTTTGTCTACGTGTTGGAGTAAAAATATTTGGGTTTGGAAGAGATGTAAAATTCGGAAAATCAGGCGGACTGAGCTTCGCTGCGTTTTAGAATTCTAAAAATGAAGGGGGGTGCACGTTTATTTATAGGCCAGGGAGCCTTAGCTCTACCTGCGGCTGCCGCAGGTAGAGGTACGGCTCCCCTGGTGGGGCCCGCAATGTTGGGTTCGGTCGTCTCGAAGTACATGCACTCCGAACAACGCGCAGTTGAAGTTAAAACTTTTTAACTTTTGATCGGAGTGTCCGTTTGAGGCGTGCGATACCTGTTCAGAAAGCCCTAGCCTAGAGTGTTGCAATGACATGGGATAAAATATTTTTTGGGTCCTAGAAGACGGGTTCATAATCAGCTCTTCGATTCCCCACAGTTTATCCGTTGAGCTGTCTTGCACTATTGGCACTCAGGATCGTTATTGTGGTTCATTCTGACTTCGATGGAATCAATTCAGCTTGAATTTGATCGAATCGGTTGAAAGTTGATAAAATAACCATTTTGCCCCTCCTAGGGTGGTCCTTGGTGGATTTGGCTTCCAACGGTTAGCTTTGGGGCTGAACTGCACTTCCCGGATTTATACCGGGCTAATCTGTACTTCCGGGCTGAGATCGAGGATGATTTGACACGTTCTAGGTCGATGTCAAGGTTGACCTGTACCTCCCAGGTTGATGTCGGGGATGATTGACGGCCTGATATTGAGATCGAGATTGATTGGTATCTCCCGGGGTTGCTGCCGAGGCTAATTTGTACCTCTTGGGTTGCTATCGAGGCTGATTTAAATGCCCGATATTGAGATCAGGGTTTGAACAGATGGTCCGATCGGAGATCGGGGTTGATCTGACTATCCGATTGGAGATCAGAGCTGGATAGACTGTCCTATTAGAGATCGAAACTGGATAAACGATCCGATTGGAAATCGAAGTTGGATAGACGGTCTGATTAGAGATCAAAGCTGGATAGACGGTCCGATTGACTATCAGAGCTGGATAGACAGTCCAATTGGAGATCAGAGCTGGATGGACGGTCCGATTGGAGATCGGAGCTGGATAGACGGTCTGATTGACTATCGGAGCTGGATAGAAGGTCCATTTAGAGATCGAAGCAGGATGGACTGTCCGATTGGAGATCGGAGCTGGATAGACAGTCCGATTGACTATCGAAGTTGGATAGACGGTCTGATTGGAGATCGGAGCTAGATGGACGGTCCGATTGGAGATCGAAGTTGGATAGACGGTCCGATTAACTATCGAAGCTGGATAGATGGTTCGATTGACTATCGAAACTGGATAGACGGTACGATTGGAGATCGGAGCTGGATAGATGGTCCAATTAACTATCAGAGCTGGATAGATGGTCCGATTGACTATTGAAACTGGATAGACGGTCAGATTGGAGATCGAAGCTGGATAGACGGTCCGATTGGAAATCGGAGCTGGATAGACGGTCGGATTAGAGATCAAAACAGGATAGATGGTCCGATTGACTATCAGAGCTGGATAGACGGTTCGATTGGAGATCAGAGATGGATGGAAGGTCCGATTGGAGATCGAAGCTGGATGGACGGTCCGATTAGAGATCGAAGCTGGATAGACGGTCCGATTGACTATCAGAGCTAGATTGACGGTCCGATTGACTATCGAAGCTGGATTGAGTACCGACATTGGTGATCGAATTTGGCTGAATTACTGATATTGGGGATCAAATTTGGATGGAGTTACGATATTGGGGATCGAATTTAGGTTACCGATATTGGGGATCAGATTTAGGTTTAAGGACCGGCATTGGCGATCGATTTTGAGTTAAAGGACCGGCATTGGTGGCCGAATTTGAATTGATTGACGGTTTTGCCCTTCTACAGTGTTAGTATTGGGGCAAGGAAAATTTTGAGTGTCTACAATAACAAAACCAATAAACTTTGATGTTTATTCATTTCTGCTTTAAAACATAACATAGATAGCATTATAGTTATTTACATCATCTATCTTGAAATCATAAAATTCAGGATTACATCATCATATCCCATTATTTATATCAAAATCAGGGATTTATATCTTTATTAACTCTCTTAGTTATTAACATATTATATTATTGCTCTTCTCGTAACCTACTAAGACATTCCACGCCGCAAACCTTCATTGCGCTCCTACTCCATGATGTGAATCATCGTCCTACGATCCATTATGTACCATAGCAAATCCTTAAACTGAACTTGATAGTAAAAGACTTGGTCCTGAGCTCTTTTAATCGTTGTATGGAATGCATAGTCCATTTCATCTATCTTGGTCTTCTTTGCCCAAACCTCGCCTTTAACGCGATCTGCACACTGAGAAGCCATTAACTAAGAGTCTTCAGCTCTCGCTCGCTTAGCTGACTACTCTCTCTGGTCATCCTGCACGTTCTCAATCTTAGCCAATAGATGTCCTCTCTGATACTCTGACTGAGCTAAATTCTGCTCTACCTCTGCAAGACATGCAGTGAGTTCTTCAATCGTCTCATCCTTTTGCTCCAAAGCAGCATGGTGCTCTTCAACTTGTCCTTCCAGCTCCTCTATCCTTTCTAGTAACTCTATGTTACGATCATACACCTCATCGAACATCTCAACTCCTATAGAGTTAAGTGGTAACTCTTCAGGATCCTCTTCGTTTTCCTCTTCTACCTCTACTTCTTCAGACTCATCCTCCAGATCAAACTTAGGCTCATACTCAGGGCCCAAAACAGTGATCAACGGGGATGGTTCCCTTGGCACTAGCTGCTCCTAGACGGTATGGATGTCTCAGGACTCCTCCTCCCTAGCCACTCGGATCTCCTCCTCCCTAACCTGGCTGGATCCTCCCATATCACTCATCCTGATAACAAAGTTTTAAGTTTTAATTACTATTCGACAGTACTCGCGAGTACATAGGTTTATTAACAAGTAAGCACATAAATCGTTTTATTATTCATCTTCAATGAATTCCTTAATTCATTCCTTGGAACTCGATAACAGTTTTATCACCACTATGTTCTCGATCTCCTATAAGGCTATTTCCTAATGTTTTCCCTCCTAAGGTTCATAACCTAAATCACTGATACCAACTTATGACACCCCCAAATCAGGGTACTTCAATCCCACAGATTTGGTGTTCACGATCCAAAACAATCACAACTAACTACCCATAATAAAGGATAATTATAAACTTTATATACCATCTTCCCATTAAAGGGTTACAACTCAAATAAAATTATCACATGTCATCTAACCTTTATTACATCAAATGCAGAATAAAAACAAATTAATAACAATTAAGTCTCGATACATAAACTTTATCAAATACAAATGAACTAATCATCTTCTATTTATTTATCTTGCCCTTGCCCTTGCCCTTGCCCTTGCTTGTAGAGGGTTCCTCAGGCTTCTCAACCTTAGCTGCAATGTTTGATGCAAGAGTGAGCAAAACAAATGCTCACACAAGTATAACAATAGCAATAATAACATTGGAATAGTCAATGAATAGATTTCAACTGAATAACATAATCTTTCCTGTCAATGATAATCAAGAATGGAAAGCTCAATAGAAAACTCGACTTTTGAATCAAGATTAGAAAACAAGGTTAAAAGTACATCTGAGGGTCACAAGACCACGAACTATGTCCTAAGTTAACAAGTATCTCTACTGTAACCTTTAAAAGTTATATAGACTATATGGACCATCCATCTCGTACTCTGGGGGATCAGCCCTTCGTACAATGTATTGTACATAAATATTTTAAAGCTACTGCGTAATATGTTAGGGTTGTTCATCTCAGCTTTGACATCAGAGTCCTTACCAAAGGAAGTTTGGTTTGGATTAGCTTCGAAAGAAATTCTAAGTCTTTAGAACGCTCATCAACTATGGACTAGTCGAATCAAAAAGGGTTCATTAGCCATTTAATAATTCGATACCACCAACAATATAATCTTTGCAAAG
This sequence comes from Panax stipuleanatus, assembly GCA_020205555.1. Lineage (NCBI taxonomy): Eukaryota > Viridiplantae > Streptophyta > Magnoliopsida > Apiales > Araliaceae > Panax > Panax stipuleanatus. The sequence goes on from JAINUT010001661.1 coordinate 27,414, forward strand.
TGAGATTTCAATGATAATAGAAGATAATAACTACAAATGAATAAGTCTCATACATTGAATTATTGCTTTCGAAAGAATAGAAAGCTTTAACCAAAACATAGACGTTGAATATTATAAGAACCTTGCTTGAATGATAATAAGCTAAGGTTAGAAAATTTTCTCCATAAAGAGTAAGGTAAGAAACTTGCTCAATAAAAGGTTAGGAACTTGCGTAATTATAAACAAGATAGACTTAAATAACTTGCCTTGTGCGTTCGCTACACAATTACCACACACGTTATCCAAATATTCTACATATATCATTAGGATCATAACATTAATTAGTTATATAACCTTATTGGCTTAATCACCATCTTAGTTAAGTCTTGTAACCTTAGCTCAAGTTCTGATTACCTTAATCCCATAATATAAATCTGAAATCCTTATTAATATATAACATAAGACTTAACACATAAACAACCTTACAAACTTTTAGGATCATCGATTAAAAGATTTCCATAACTTATAAGTTTACAATTTATATTCTCACTTTATAATTATAACCTGATATTAAGCTTTATAATATGTTTTAAACTTTACTATAATAATCTAAAGAGATTACATAAATATTTACAGGACTGTATAATTAAAACTAAATTCTTGAACAATCTGACCATCCCGCCGGGGCGGGGTATTGGACTAGAAGAAGTCCGTCGAGGCGGAGAACAAGCTGAGGCGAAGATTTAAACTAAGGAACTCCGTCGGGGCGGAGTACCCGCCGGGGCAGAATACCCGCCGGGGCGTATAGTACCCGCCAAGGCGAAGATTTTGAACTGGATGAAAGTAGTATGCACACAAGCCAATCATGTATGATGATAAAGCATATGCTTTGTAACAATCTTATACATTTATTAATAAAAGAATTTTTTATTTAAAGACATTTATATTATCTACATAATGTTGTTATATTTAAATGTGACAAACCCATAGTTTTAAGCAATGCTTTTAGAATCATGATGATGATCACGCTAAAGAAATCTAAACTCTTAGATAGCTTAAAACTAAAATAGTTCCCAATCGATGGATTACTAAATAGGGGATTAGTGAATCCGGATAGATTGGTATATACGTTACTTGCTCGTTGGAAGAGAATGATCGATCTCATAATTATTTGTGTGGAGACACTAAATCGAGTATGTAGGTGCATATTGGAAAATAAGTACACTGAACGTGGCTTGCTAAGGAATACCTAATGGAGTTATACTCGCCTATCAATAGGATTTCCTTTAGTGATAGTAGTACAAGTAATCCTTAGACTTGAGATCATCATAATATCTTATGTATGATAAGTTATACTTTGACATTTTTCTTAAGATCCTAAGGGTATATCAAAGGGTATGCTTGGGTATAATTAATTATACATAAAGATAATGAATGATCAATAAAGGATCTAACACTTCTAGTAAAAAAAGTGAATGTCCTATGTGATTCGATAAATGACAACTCAGTAGTCCTTGGCCAAGGCAGAATGAAATTAGAAAGTTGTTTTAATTTGCATTATCGGGGTTCGTGCATTTAGGATCGAAATACATATAATTGAATAAAATAAGACTTGATAGTAAATCCATGTCTTATATTTAATTGGGACATTGTATGGTAAAAGGAATGAATTTTACGGTAACTATTTACTCAAAGGTTCTTTTATGATTAATGTTGAAATTCATATTATCTGGAAAGTCGTTGATCGCTAAGGGGACTTACCCTTATTGTAGAATAAATATTATTTATTTAAATAAATTATTAGTTTAATTTATTTATTTAAATTAGATTAGAATTGCTCTAATTGATTTATTCACAACCGGTTTAATATGGAGAACCTAAAGGGTCACACCATAAAAGGAAGATTATTTATTTAAGAAGCAAAAGGCATAATCGTAATAATAAATTAAGTGTATTTAATTTAATCTATGGAGATAGAATAAATTAAATAGCTTAATATTTTAGAAATATTAAATATAAATTAATAAGAGTAGTCTTATTATTATAATTACTATTATTATTATTATTATTTAATTCCTATAGGAGTTTGGGAATTAATTAATAAGATACTCTCTCTCTCATATATTTATATATATATATATATATATATATATATATATATATTCCTAATAAGATTAGGGGCTATTTTAATTAAAAGGGTTTAATTATTCCCAATTGGATTGGGAAGCCTAATTAATCAAAAGGGTTTAATTAATTGATAAGAAACTCTAATTCTAAATAGTTTAGGAGGGTTGCCTACATCTATAAATAAGAAAGTCATATTATGGAACAGGGTTACACACTCATTCTCGGCATTGGGGAGAGTACAGATATTCTACAGAGATAGAATTAGGGTTTAGCCAAACACCCGCCTTCTTAGATCTTCTTCTTCTTCCTTGGTGGATCACCTCTAGAGGCCAAACGCTTGGGTGGCTTGCACTGATCAAAGGAAGGAATCAATCTCGTGGATTCAAGTTGGAGTAGAACTCATACCTATGGAAGCTCGATCTACAAGGGTATGAATCTCATCTTCCTCTCCTTCTTGTATGTATTGATAACTAAGCATATAGGATGATCATGGTGATGGTTTGCACTAAAATTATAAAATTCCCTGTTGTTTTTCTTTCCCTTTAATTACGCAATTTGATTCGTGATCGCCATACGTGCAAATCTAACAGTGGTATCATAGCCTACCTATATGCTATTTATCAATCTTTGTGATTCCATGTATGTATCATATTCGATTGGATCGAATTTTGGGCAAAACAGAAAAAATTTCAGGTTCTACGATCGGGCGCAGCTGCGCCGTTCTACAGTTTTTGTTCTATCCTGAAGGCAGTACAGCTGCACCGCGCCCCAGTTCAATCTGGGCGCAGCTGCACCCGCTCTTGGACAGAATTTGAAATTTTTTATTTTTCTTTAATTGAAATAAATGGTTTGTTTATTTGATAAAAGTTTAGAATAAAGGAGTTTGTTTTATCTGAAATAAGATTTCAGATTGCTATAAAAATTAAAGGAGTTTAATTCGGATTTAGTTTTTGATTAAAATAAAAGAGTTTATTTTGTTTCAAAAACTAAATATTAGCAAAGCTTTTGCCCATTAAATGATATTGATGCATATATGTAATATATTTTTGATTCATGAGATGAATGTTATTTATTGATGCATATGTATAATATGTATGATAATAAATGGGATTGATTATGGACTATTGACCAATGCAATTGGATTTTATTTTAGTTGAATGCATGAATGTATGGGTTTTATTAAATGGGGTCTGCGTACCTCGTCTTCTCTGATTTTTCTTGATATAATTTCTATCTCCCTCCTATGTATTTTCCCTTGACTGCTGATCAAGGTTTTTATTTATTGTAAATAGTTCATGTAATAGGAATAATTAGAATTACTTGATGAATTGGAGACAAAGGAGCAAGGAGCGCATGAAGACCCATTTGTAATGGAGCCCGGGATTTAAATGAAATAGTTATGTTTAAATTTAATTCTTGCACCCCTAGGTTTAACCTTTTGGTTCACTTGGTGGCTCAAGTGAATCAAACTAGAATAAAAGTCCATAATCAGTCCAGATAGAATATAGTATTCTATATGCATGCTTATACTATATATATATATATATATATATATATATATTATGCAACATGCTTCGCGTGTCAATTAATATGACGCGTATTTTATATATATATATATATATATATATATATATATATGTGTGTGTGTGTGTGTGTGTGTGTGTGTGTGTGTGTGTGTGTGTGTGCATGGGCGCTAAACAAGATGAGACAATTAATAACAAACTTCTCAAAAAATTATATTAAGTTGCAACGTTCAAAGATATTTGGAATATCGAACGTCGCCTTCTAGCATGATAAAATAATAAAGTATTAAATATTTAATATGAGTTTTTTATGCACACACAAGGCGAGTATTAAATATTTAAGATGTTGTTTTATTACATATTATGTTTTTACGGAATTGAATATTACCGCATTGTTGTGCACACACAAGGACTGTAGTTTTCTCTTCACTTATATGAAAATATTGGGTCGGACTTAACTAAGATCGTTTTGGTTCAGATGTGCACACACTTGACCATAATGATCTAAGAGGCAAAATACAAGGAGTTACATGACAATGTAATTGACAAAAGTTGTCTACCTATTTATTTATATATAGTTTGTTGTGCACACACAAGGCTATATATATTTGAAATATGATCTTTTTTCTCACTAGCAAATCTTTAATTAGATTTGTCGAACTATATATTATGAGGGTAATATAGTTTAAAAAAAATAGTGGAAGATACCAATTTAAAATAAGACCTAATTTATTTTGGCAAATTAATTAAATGAATGTATGCTAAAATGTTATTTTATTTCACATGCAGAATTTGAAAAATGTCATACTCACTATCACTGCATAGCATACTTGATGCTAACAAATTGATCGGGCCGAATTACATGGACTGGAAGAAATTTGAGAATTGATCTCACTGCTGAAAAGCTTTCTTATATCCAAGATTCACCTGTCCTTGCAAAAGTTGCAGAAACAGTCTCTGAGGAAGAGATTGCTACTTTTAAAAAGTGTCAAGATGATGCATCAATTGCACAATGCATCATGCTCACATGTATGAGTAACGAGCTACAGCGTCAGCACGAGAAAATGGATGCCTATTCTATTTTGTTGCACCTAAAAGAATTATATAGTGAACAAAGCAGAACGGCTAGGTATTAGATATTTAGGGAGTTCTTCTGATCTCGCGTGTTCGAGGGCACTACAGTTGAGACTCATTGTCTAATGTTGATTAATCTGATTGAACAACTAGAACAATTGGGGTTCACCATGGATGGGGAGTTAAGCCAAGATTTGATCTTGCAGTCACTCCCGGACATCTTCTCATAATTTGTTGTGAATTTCTACATGAATAAGTTGCACGTCAGCTTGCCTGAGTTACTTAATATGTTGAAAACTGCTGAAGGTCACTTCCCATCTAAGCGGGACCATGTCTTAATGGTAGATGATTCTTCCAAGAAAAGGAAGAGGCCCAAGGTATTTTCTAAAAAGAAGAAAAGCAAGAAGGCTAAGGGCAAGGCGAAGAAAAAGGACGATAAGAAAACTGATCCAGACAGCAAAGGAATATGCTTCCATTGCAACAAGCCTAGTCACTGGAAGAGGAACTGTGAAAAGTACCTTGCGGAACAAAAGTAGAAGAAGCTTGGAGAAGCTACAGGTTTGTTCTTAATTGAAATTAATTTTTCTAAAAGTCATAATTCTACTTGGGTATTGGATACCGATTATGGTTTTCACATATATAATATTGTGCAGGGACTAGTCAGAAGTAGAAATCTGAACAAGGATGAGGTCGTCCTACGAGTGAAAAATGGAACAAAGGTTGTTGCATTAGCTGTAGGGGCTTATTGTTTAGCACTGCCTACGGGCAAGTCCATTACTTTGAATAATTCTTATTTCATTCCAACTCTTATAAGAAACATTATTTCAATGTCTGTATTGGATATGGATGGTTTTGAAATTATAATAAAGAACAACAGTTGTTCTATTTATAATAAGAATATTTTATATTGTGTTGGTAAATTATTAAATGGACTTTATATACTTGAATTGCACAAAAATATACTTCAAATTGAACAAACTAAGAAACAGAAAAGAGATTATGTTAATTACACCTTTATGTGGCAATGTAGACTCGGTCATATCAATGAAACAAGATTATCCAAGTTGCATAAGGATGGGCTCTTAGAGTTATCTGATTATGAATCATATCCAACTTGTGAATCTTGTCTCATGGGTAAAATGACTAAATCTCCCTTTAGTGGAAAAAGGAAAAGAGTTACAGAGTTGTTAGCGTTGGTACACACAGACATATGCGGACCTATGACAACGAATGCTCGAGGAGGGTATTCTTACTTTATTACTTTCACTGATGATCATTCAAGATTTGGATTATGTGTATTTAATGAAATACAAATCTGAATCATTTGAAAAGTTTAAAGATTTCAAAAGTGAAATAGAGAAACAAACTGGCAATAGTATTAAGATTTTTTGATCGGATCTAGGAGGAGAATACTTAAGTGGTGAGTTTCTCAATTGTCTTAAAGAAAATGGTATAATCTCACAATGGACTCCACCAGGAACACCACAGTTGAATGGTGTATCTGAAAGGAGAAATCGAACATTGTTAGACATAGTTCGATCCATGATGTGTTTTACCAATATTCTAGTATCTTTCTGGGCTATGCCCTAGAAGCGTCTATATACCTACTAAATAAGGTCCCCTCGAAATCCGTCCCCAAGACTCCATATGAGATGTGGACATGGAGAAAACCTAGTCTTAAGCATGTTAAGATTTGGGGATATCCTGCTTATGTGAAAATGTTTCAAAATGATAAGCTTGGGACAAGATCTGATAAGTGCACATTTGTTGGATATCCTAAATAAATTTTAGGATACTATTTCTACAATCCTACTAAGAAAAAGGTGTTTGTTATGAAACATGCTGCCTTCTTGGAAAAGGAGTTTGTCCTTGAAGGGGCTAGTGGGAGAAAAATAGATATTAAAAAAATTCAAAAACCACAAACCATTACAAATCAAGTGGATGAACCTGTCCAAGTAGAAGAACTTACTGTACAACACCCTATTCATAAATTTGGAAGGATACCGAAGATACCTAATAGGTATGGATTCATCATAGAAGATGACGATGAGGTACGCATCATGAATGATGATGATCCATTGAATTACGAACAGGCTATGAGTAGTAAAAACTTAGAGAAATGGCAAGAAACCATGAAATCCGAGATGGACTCCATGTATGAAAATCAAGTATGAACTTTGGTTTTAGCACCTGAGAGCATTAAGCCTATTAGGTGCAAATGGGTCTTTAAGAGAAAGACTGGAGCGGATGGCAAGGTAGAGACCTATAAGGCCAAACTGGTTGTAAAAGATTTCAAACAAAGGCAAGGAATTGACTATGATGAAACATTCTCACGAGTAGCTATGCTCAAGTCCATTTGGATTTTACTTGCGATTGCAGCTTATAACGACTACGAGATCTGGCAAATGGACGTGAAAACAGCCCTCCTCAATGGGAAACTTGAGGAGGATGTGTATATGACACAGCCAGAGGGTTTTGTTTTAACAGTTGGAAAAAAATCAAGTCTGTAAGCTACAACGATCCATTTATGAATTGAAACAAGCTTCTCGAAGGTGGAACATCCGTTTTGATGAGACAATCAAAGAGTTTGATTTTATAAAAAATGAGGATGAACTATGTGTGTACAAGAAAGTAAATGGGAGCGTTGTATCATTCCTTGTACTATATGTTGATGATATATTACTGATAGGGAATGATATTCCTATGCTACAGTCGATCAAAATTTGGTTATCTAAACACTTCTCCATGAAGGACTTGGGAGAAGCATCCTATATTTTGGGGATAAAGATCTATAGAGATAGATCTAAAAGGATGCTTGGCTTGTCCCAAGGAACGTACATTGACACGATGCTAAAGAGGTTTATCATGGAAGATTCCAAGAAATGTCTCATACCGATGAGCCATGGAATACATCTTCCTAAGAAACAGGCCCCAAAGACACCTGAGGAGAGAGACCGTATGAGTAAGATACCTTATGCTTCAGCAATAAGATCTATCATGTACGGTATGATATGTACTAGACCGGATGTCGCTCATGCACTCAGCTGAACGAGCAGATATGAGTCGAATCCAGAAGAAGAGCATTGGAAGGCAGTGAAAAATTATAATAACCCAATATTTTCGATACAATTAAATAAAAAAAATTGCGTATAATTTTTTTTTTAATATTATTTTTATCAAAATAAAGGTGGAAATACGTGCAAGGTAAAGAATATGTATATATGTGATAAACATATATTTATTGCATGAATGATTTTAAATAAATTTTTCGATAAAGGAATGGTTGATTATTATAAATTACATTCTTATAATAATTAATTTTCATAGTAAAAATATTTTATTGTGTATTTTTTCATGAAAATATGATTAATATATTATTTAAATAATAAAAAAAATGATTCTTAGAATTATTATAATAATTATTTTATTATATGAAATTAACAAGATTAGTTAAGTTAATTATTTTAACTTAATTAATAATTATATATAAGGTAAAGTGTAATTATAGATTAAAACCCTAAATTTTGATCTATGTTATGAAATTTCATGATTAATATAATTATTGTATAATTGTATTTAAAAGAAAAGTATAATTATATTATGAATAATAAGGAATTATTTTCTTAAGGAATTTGAATATTAAATATGATTAATAAGTATATTTGTATTCAAATATATGTAAGTATATTAATACGATTTATGATTATGGATTTTAATTATAATTATGATAATTAACATAATTATATGAATATATGTTAAGAATTTATTTATTTGATTTTATTTAAATATTAAACATAATAATTGATTATGTTATATTTAAGTGAAAGTGTGTATATTATATGATTAAGGATACTGATTAGAAAATCCTAATTCATAAATTTGGGAACCCTAACTATAGCAAGAAACCCTAATTTTTTTCAAAACCCTAATTTCTATTAAAAATCCTATTTTTTAAATTAGTGTGTTTTAATTACATTTTTATTTAATTCCTAGTTAATTTTTCAAACCTTAGGACTTATTTGGAAAACCCTAAGGGTTAAAACCTAAGGGTTAAACCCTAAAATTATGTCTCATGAACAAGTATACCCTTAAAAGGATTTATTGTTTACTAAAATAACCATTTTGAATTTATTATTTGAGCTTGCTTGTAAATGTTGCCAAAATATTTGGACTCACCAACTCTAGATTCACCATGTGCTCTAAAATCTTAGCCAAATCTTGACACCTAGCTGATCAGATTCAATGGATCAATGAGATAGCAATTAAAGAAAGAGAAAGTAAAGAAATTTTAATTATTTCTTACATACAGGCCAAATTCTTTCTCTCTCTAAGACCCACAAAAAATTACTCTCAAGATCAGTTTCTAACAAGCCCAAAACATCCCATACACAACCCAAGAACAGATCAAAGGAATAGAAATCATAGATTTAGAAAGAAAAGGTATAAAATCCTAACCAAGCTAGATCTTTAATTTTTCGTTAGATGTTATGTTTAAGTGTTAATATAGGTGCTATGATATGTTAATAAGTGATCTGGGTTGAGATATAACAATTACATAACATCTAGATGCATGAAAATTGAAAATTTTGAAAATTGGAAAAACTTAAAAAATATTTTCTGACAGTCAAAGTCGGGGCTTATATTCTCAATCTGTTCATGATATGTAGTGTTATGTATTTGTATGTGTTCTATGCCATGTTGTTAGTATTCTGCAATTGGAATCATGCTTATATCATGTCTAGATCGTAAGATATGGCCAGTCAAACTGTGTTGACCAAACACGAAAAACGGTTTTTTGGGTAACCCAGAAAACTGAAGAACGTATTCGGGCAGCGACTTTGACCGGCTTTGATCTTGTAGCTGACAGGCGGTTAGGAGGTAAATTTGTGTTTAGATTATACTATGATATAAGGACTACAAGCCAGAGCACTCTCGAACCTTAGAAATCAACGGATCGGAGGTGGTAGTCGGTCAAAAGTCATTGACCGTTAAGGTTGATTTTCTGGGTAACCCAAAAAATCCAAACAGCGAATGACCAGTTTTTGTAAAACTTAGATCTTTCTTTGTGTTGATATCTGGACTCTATAAGTGCTCGAATCATGTACTCTGATAGTTAATCTACAAAGCCCGACGTCTAACACACCCAAACCATGATCAGACTGCAAGATCTAAGGCCAACAAGTGTGTTGACCCCGCATTGACTTTATGTTTCTGGGCAGCCCAGAAAATGAAGAACAGCTCTGACTGCTTGTTCGATGGCTTATATCATCAAGAATGTGTTTTAGTATGACCTTGATTATTGTTGGTTCATGTAGTATTACATCAATACTACATGATCAGTACATTAGCATGCCCAGAAACCTCTTGAACTGAGAAATTAAGGCTGGTCAAAGTAGGTATCAAGAATCTGACTTTGAATGTTCTTGAGGCTCAAGAACCACCAACAGTGACAGTTAGGTGTCGCTAACAGCTCTTTAGCGACGGTTTTAATGAAAATTAATTATAATAAAAAGAAATTAAATATTTAAAATTTATAAAATAATTTTAAAATTAGTTTAAGTCATAAAATTAACTTTTAATATTTTGACATAACAAATTCATTTAATCTTTAAATTTATTTAAGTATAATGATATTAATTTATTATAATAGATTATATTAAATAAATTAGTTAAAAATAATTTTAATATATTAAAAATTATTTTAAATGATATTAAAGTATTAAAAATATTTTAAGTTATAATAAATGACTTTTAATATTTTGAGATAAATTTTATTAATAATTTAATATTAATAATAATAAATTTATTTAATAATTATATTAATTAAATTAGTTAAAAATGATTTTAATATTTTAAAAATGATATTAAAGTATTTTAAGTTATAATAATAAATTTTAATATTTTGATAAGAATTTCATTAATATTTTAATATTAATGATAATAAATTTATTTAATAATTATATTAAATAAATTATTTAAAAATAATTTAAATGTTTTATAAATCATTTAAGGTGAAATAAATATTTTAAAAATATTTTAAGTTATAATAAAAAACTTCTAATATTTGAAAATAAATACATTAATATTTTAATATTTTAGTAATTATTTAAAAATAATTTTAATATCTTAAAAATTATTTAAAGGTAATATTAAGGTTTTAAAAAAATTTCAAGTTATAATAAATAACTTTTACAGTGTTGACATCAACTTGATTAATATTTTAAATTATTTAAATATTAATGATAATGATATTAATTGACAATTAAATCATTAAAAATGATATAAGTGTTTGAAAAATTATTATAAATGATTTTAATGTTTGGAAAAATATTATAAATGATAATTAAATTATCTAATATATTTTAAGTTCTTGAACAAAGTTTTTAAAAAAAATTCATTAATTATACGATAATG
>JAINUT010001662.1:0-26482 GCA_020205555.1 Panax stipuleanatus
TCCATGGCCGTCAAAAGTAAATGTCAAACTAGAGATAATTGATTGAAGTCAGATGCATTAAACAATTTAAATTGTCAGATGTAACAATCTAAATATCTGTATACTGAATACACATGCTACCACTAATAATGAAATATATATTAAAAAAAATTATGTTAAATAATTCAAGAATTTATTCGATTAGTAATAGAATAACACTCCCTCCATAGTCCATTCCACGGAAAGAACACCATTTGCAAATTAGCAAATATCAAGGATATATTTTGTTCCGTGGTTATACTTGAAATAGTAAGATGTTAGTTTAATAGTGGTAGCATGATACTGGAAAATATCAAGGATATATTTTTGCAGCAATTACAATAATACCAGTGTTTCCTTCAAAACCATCCATTTCAGTCAAAAGCTGGTTCAGTTAAAAGAGAAAATTGATTGTTTCTTCGTTGTTTTACACTTGATTACAGTTTGATGGTTTTGACCTTGGAAGTAACCTACTATCAATCAGTAGCCGAAAAAGACTATTATCACCTTATTTTTCTGTCAGGGACGGGAAAGCATTAAATGCTTTATATTGTATGTTCCAAACAAATGTCATGCATATAGATTTGTCCTAATGTGTAGAATTCAGGTAGCTAGCATGAGCAACGAGTATCTTCATCCATAGATAGTATGCTATGCAATTCAAATGACATAATTTTTGAATAACTGGGTCATTAAATTAGAGCTTGCAGACATTCCTTTCATAAAGGTGTATGAAAAAATTGGACGACATTACATTCTAATATTCCATATTATTTCTGACATAAATGGGGCATTCATCTCCATACAATACGCAGTATCATAGACATTTCCCCCCTTCATGGATTCACTAGTTTAGTATTTATGCAATTTTCCTGTTGTGATGTTTCATTACTAGAATGTTGTCCTACTGTGCATTACTTAATTTTGCTGTTCATCTCACAAGCAATAGTTGAGATTTTGTGCAAACAAGATTAGACTACTTACAACACTAATGGTTTGTGGTGCAGAATGTGTTCTAGTTTTGTGTGTTAACTGAAGTCCAAACACGGAACATATAATATTTCAATGTTCTTCTTGCAGGTAGAGGAAGATGTGGTGCAAGGAATTGTAGGTGCTGTACCCATTCCATCTGATGATTCAGGGAAAGAGGAGGTGATCGCAGCTTTAGTTTCTAATGTGGAAGCAATGATAAGGGCTGACAGGAAGATTACTGCCCTTAAACAATTACAAGTACACAAAATGCATTTGTAGACACATTATTTCCCTCCAACATCCTTAGAATTTGGCTAAACATATAAGAATGCAGGGTCATATATGGAGAACAGGATTTCAGAAAAGTGAAATAGAAGGTGTAGTTTTTATGGCGTACCTGAAGCTCTTGAAAAATGGCATTCTTTGGGAATGAAGGTTAGTTCCACTTCTTGCTGGTCATGCAAGTAAAAGCAAGCAAGTTAATCAAAATCCAATAAAATGCGAAATATTGATGAATTACTGAAAGGCATATCACATGCATGACGGAAGAATAAAGAGATAAAAATAACAGAAAATTGCTCAAAACTTCGATGTTAAAAACGTACCTCTGGAGCCATCCACCTATATGTCCCAGTTTCAGCTCGTGACAAGGTTTTAGCTGTATTGATGTTTTTAGTGAAAACTCCCGCACCTAGACCGTATTGTGTTGTATTTGCTCTTTTTATCACTTCGTCGATCTCCCTGATATATAGAATAAAGTACGAGGACGTTATGAATAAAACATGAAACACATCTACTTTAACTTGCTCCCTCGATCCAGCTATTTAAAATGACCAACTTCATTCTACTCTCTTTTCCCACAAGTTCTTAGCAGTAGCTGCTCAGTTTATGTAGGATCAGAAAAGGCTATCATATTTTAAATGATCATTCAATAATAATGTGTAACCAAAATGCAAAAAAAAATGCAAAAAAGTATGCAGCATAATCTATCTGGTCGTTCCAAAAAGTGATTTTGGTGAGGTAACCAACTTTATTCTAAATTTTTAAGACTGAAATTGAACTACTGATACTGATTCTAAATTTTGGTGAGGCAACCAACTTTTTTCATTAATAACATATAAAGAAGTATCATGATTCCTAAAATTTCCATATACTACAAGCTCATCAAATTTCAGATCTGAAATCCCAAGTATTTTCGAGTAAAATGGTTAAAAATCAGTATGGTCAATCAAACAATTCCTAATATATATTGCACAATATACTGTGGAGAGATGCCGAAAGTCAGCTTAAGATATAAGAAAACTGAATAGCGAATAGAAAAGAGAGAAAACAACAAGTAAAACAACCAACATAGAGACAGGATACAGATCTGGAATTTGCCTCATGGAACAACTTTGCTGCGTAAAGAGCAGTCAGCGGGGTTTGCTCTGCAGGACAATAGTATTACCACATGCCAGAGCAGGACCAACTTTCCAAGCAAACATGAGGAGAAACACGCAAACAACATAGCATCAGTAACTTCAGAGTTGAGATCACCAACAAAAATGTTGTAACCTACGCAAAAAGATGGGATAATCGAGAATACATCATAACATCCCAAGCACTAAATGCATGCAAGTAAGAATCTTAAATTTACAAAGAACAACATAAGGACCTACCTGATGTATCCTCCCTCTGACCACTGGCATATGCCCAATTAACTTTAATAGGCTGCCCAAACCTGCCATTTACAGAATATGATACAAGGCAACAATCAAGCCAGGAAATTGCAGAGGATGTACCCTAATTCTACTTACAAATGTCTTCCATTGAGTGCCAATATAGCAAGTGCAGCAGATCTACAATAAGTTTAGGGAGAACAAACCGATGGTCCAACCACTCCAGCTGCATAAAAGTGTAATGCCTAGCCAAACTCAAATGAAGATCAGCTGGGTGAAAAAGTCCCAGCAAACTAAAGAAACTCTAAACCTTCTTGAAGCCATCTTTTTTTAATTTAATTTTATTAATAAATAATATTCTTCAATTCTTACCTACAGGAATGAATGTAAAGTCTGCGCTATCCTTTTCTCTACGTTGCTGATGATCTCATCACGTTCCCTCTTTAAAAACATTCCAGAGCTTGTGCGCACCCTGCAACAATGAGCACTCTAATAAAATCAATAAGAGAAAGAGAAAGAATTTAGAGTAAATAAAGAGAGAGAAAGAGAATGAATTTAGAGTAAATCCTTCCTCTGTACTGTATGATTTAATTTGAAATGCAAATGAGAGCAGTGCAAGGGAATTGATGCAGACCTGCTATCTTTACTCTGACCAGTTTTGCTATCAACAACTGTTGACTTTACCATGTGTGGTTTTGCAAGATCCATCAAATACTCGCATTCTTTCTTGGACTGTTAGCAAAATAAAATCCAAAATCAAGACTTTCGCTTGACCGTCTTAATACATTCATGATGACAAATGTACAGAAATTAACTCTGTACATTTGTTATCAAATTAGTATGTGTATGTTGAGTTACTTTAACAAGTACACAATCTGTATGTATGCATGTATGTTTAAACAATGGGTTAATTGCTAAAAATTGCGTTATTGCTGAAAATATTAAAACAAGTTATTCATAAGAAGAAATCAAATAACGAAAAAGCTTGGAACAGGTAAAAAACTAAAGATAGCAGAGAAGATCAATAAAATTTTATGATTCTTTCTTTTTCACTCCTTTTATGTTATATATGAATATAAAAAATTAATGAAACACGAACGTGGGAGGGAGACGGACATATATACATTAGAAGGACCCTTTAAAACTCAACTTTTGTTCATTCTGTTTCTTTTGACAAATTACAGAGGGAAAAAGAAAGTGGTAAATGAAGTAGTATATTTTTGGGTGATTAATATTTACTAAAATGGGTGTTTTACTGCCAAAAAGTGGAGAATCTTCCCATAGTGAACATCAAAGAATGTGTTAAATCTAATTTAAGAATGAAAACTATTATTTTCACATGTTAAAATAATATTTCCACATAAGTCTCTCACATAGAGGGGGACCCACTCACTATTCATGTGAGAGGGATCATGTGGAAAGATCAATTTTTTTATGTTGAAATATCAGTTCCCTTTAAGAATTAAGACACATATAAAGGTCCTTTTTTGGGAAGATGCTACTAGTACTAATGAAGAAGGGCAGAGCATGGGGAAGTGTGGTCGGTGCCAAATAACACGAGGGAGGGACACGAAATAATATATTGGTGAAGAAAGCAAGGCCTTGAGCGCCAATTTGAAATTTGAAATTTTGGGAAAACTTATATACTCCTATCCCTTTACCCATCTCCCTTTAATTTTAAAATTTTGAATAAATTTACCGTATCTTATTTTTTTATAGTTCCGTTATTTTCATTGCAATTTCGTTACTTTTCTTACAATTCCGTCACATTATTGCACAGAATGCACATTAAAACAGATTCATAAGAATTTCATATAAAAATGAAAATTAGCATGTAATACATAACAATAAGTTCTGAAAAACTTTCATTAAATGTATTGTATAACTTCACGCTAATGCGCCCTTCCAACGTCTTGAATAGCTTGCTCAAAAGCACAAAACATCCCAAGAAATTCTTGAACTTGTTTTATTGAATAGGGGATGGATCGACCGTGTCAATTAAATGGATTACAGGAAGGCAGGAGTCTATTATTATCTTTCATGATGAATCTCAGAACACTTATCAAGTATAGTCTAGCTGAACTCGAATAACATAGGTTGTCAATATAATTCACGAATCAAAACAAACTTCAATAATATTTAGATAATGAATTCATAAGGGAATTATAAATTCAAGATACAAATTATTCATTTCAAGCTTCAAAAGGAACTTTGATCCAATATTTCTACTCAAAGAAGAAAGTTAGTATACTTAGCAGTAAGGCTTGTCATTGAATAAAGTTTTTCAATCAGATGTTAATTATGGAGGAAAGTTGAAGTACTTGCCTTCTTGGTGCAAAACTATTGATTCTACGCGATTACTTGAATCCAAAACGTTATGTTCTTGAAAAGCACCTATTTACACACATAAGGTCATTACTAGATATAATACAACCACTATATTTCACAAATTCCTTTTAAACTTGTGTTTTTTTTTTGTAATATGTAAACAACTCACTTTAATTACTATATTTCTTAAATTTATTCCTAATATTATATACTAATTATAAATTATAATTAATATATCAAGTTATATGCATTTATCAATTTGCTTCCACCTTACATGAACTAACTGTCAAGATGACTACAACAGAAGCAAAACAGTCAACAAGTAGGCCAGGCCAGGCCAGCTGCTGCAACGCGGCGCAGCTGCTACCCAGCACTGCCCGGCAACCGAGCCTCAACAGCTCTCCTATGCTAATTTCTATCTTACAACTCACATCATTAAACGCAACCAAACCTTTAACAGGTTATAACAGGCATGGCATAGTATTTTTAAAAATTGTAACTCAGCTGAAATGGACACTCTAAGACAGGCAAATCAGGTGCCAAAGCTGCTCAGTTGAGACTGTTCAGCGTAGCTCGGCGCACGGCTGCTGCTACTGCTCCAATGCCAAGTTGCTAGTTTTGTTATTTTAAAATTCGCAAACCATAGATCCAATCAAAGTCAATTTCTAATATGCTATAACTGGCATAGCAAGCTATTTTTAGAAAATATAAAATTGCTAAAATGATCAGTTTAGATGGATTTTAGGGAGCTCTGAAACTGCTCTGCCGAAACAGTTTCGAAGCTATGCACCAATATGACTTTTACTTTAAAACAGACTTCCAGCCACACTTAGCTTATGCAAAGCATTCCATGTATACTCTATAACATATATAAAGGATACCTTACTCACTACAGTACCTCAATTGCTCATTTAACAGTTCTATGAAGCATACAATCAAACATGTCATAGGCACAAGCTTTATGGATAGACTTCATAAACCTTTTCACATATTTTAAACCACATTCTCCTCCCTTATTTCTCCGCACAACAACAACTAAACTCCATCTAACATACAAGAAGAAATATAAATATAATTATAATTATAATTGCTAGTTTAGTCGACAAAGAAGAGAAGTTTTGATAGAATTTTGGGGTTCATAAATTCGGTAATCAAGAGGGAGAAGAAATAGATTTGGGATGGAAGGAGAACACTTGTGCTTGGCTAGTTCAGAGGATTTAGGATGCAGTGAACGGAACAGATTTTTTTTTTCTACGCATTGCTTAATGTACTGTTAGTACATTACTTTCTTGCCAACTCATGCTTTATATTGGCGTAGTGGCTTAGTTATTCTCCCTAACAACGACGGCAAAACCTTAATAAGTAGCAGGAAACCGCGAACAAGGAGCAAAACTTTTGGTCATACTCTTTAAGTAAATGCTCTTTAAGATAATAAAATGTTTCTAGTCAGATTGTGTTTTAAGGAGTTAAATTCCAATTTATCCTTCAAGAAGTGATAGAATATCAATTTTAATGTCAGATCATACCCTCATGAAGTGGATAACATCACAACAAGACTTGAATCATGTCTCAGTATCCTAATGGCACCCTTGATATCGAGTTATCGCATTACTCTGCAAAGTGCTTCGAGCTCAAAAGCAACATAAAACAAGAATCACGTTATGGATAAAGGTCTTTGATGCTATTAGTTAATCATGTGGTGTTCATGTTGATTCATATTTATCTGATCATGTCGTGTTTGATATGAACCAACGTTACATGACACGATTGACAACCTTACTAATAGTTTCAATATTAATGATAGGAAATTATTGGAAGAAAACAGAGCGCAGACTTTATACCAAGAGCATGACCCTGAACTTAACTGAGTAAGATAGCGATCCAATAGCAGGACAACAGGAGCACAAGTTTCGAAACATGGTTGATTGAAAATGTTTTCAGGTTATAATGTAAGACGATCGTCAAGACTATGCTACAAAGTGTCTAGGGAAAAGGTGACAAGCAAGGTGGAGCTCATTTCAGTCTCCAAGCAGAAGCTAAAGACTGTTAATATCTTGGGCAGACAACGGTCAAAGCGAGCCCTTTCTGAATTCTTTAAATTAATCAAATCTCCCCAAGTAGACTAACAAAAATTTGATGGCTCGACATTACAAGAGATAGAAAAAAATCTTGTTATAAGAAATTGATAAAATATTTCTTATTTTAATCTTCTTCCATTATCGCCAAAAAAAAAATTAAACTCACACTTCTCTTCCCCTCTATTTTTTTATTTATTTCTATATATATATTATATATATATAATATATATATGTATATGTATAAACCTGGGTAAGTAAAAACTGTATCAAAATTGCTCATGATATGATCATGTTCAGTGTGATTTGGTCTCTCAATAAACATCTATTCCTTCAACTGTGTTTGTTTCACTTACGCAAGTTTCTGTAGGAAGTCTATAACTTTTTCCCAGGAATGTCAAGCTGGATAGTTTAATGAATTATTCTGCTTTGTCAAAAAGAAAAAAGAAACAAACAAGATAATGGGACATGTAAAAGGGTGTTTTAAATACTCGTCATCCTTAAAGAAAGGTTCAATAACCAATTTCTCGATATACCTGTGCCACAATCTTGTTCAACAGCCTTGCCTGCATTAGCTTCTTGTTGCGCAGTTACCGTCCATCTTATAATTTCTTCTTCAGATGCAGCATAACACAAAAAACATGGAACACAAATAGCACGAGAGGTTTAGGAAAACTAGCAGATGCGTTCAGATCTCACTAGTAACGTCAAGTGGCAGACAATGCATCACAAGATTGACAAAATAAAATGTAAATAATACAAAAAAAAATAAAATTAAATGACGACTAAACAAGCCAGAAGTTCCTGCCTCAAAGAATCGTTGTATGATAGTTTGTTTATAGCTGGACCATGTAAATATGTAATGATCAGCATACCTCCTCTCTTTATAACTAAATCCATTTCAAGAATGTGGTTTGGGAATACTATACAAAGTAGTAAACTTTTAGGAATTTTCCAAAGACAACAACAAAAGGTGAAGTTCTAAAGTCCAGTTTCAATTTCAATTTATATACTTCAATTTTACAGAAAAAACTTATCATCATACTATATTATTAATTTACACATGATCGATCCAGGAATATTTTGTACGTCTAGCCATCTTCACTACCAAAATAAATTAAAAGGAAGGTACCTTAGCTCGTCAGCAGTATGCTGCAGCTGAATTATCTCAAGCTGGGTTTGCTTAATAATACTCTCCAGAGCACCAGCCTGCTTATAGCAGATTATACCTCAGCCAAAGAGACAAAAAAATTAAGACCTTACAAGTTAAGAGCCTAACACACTTACCAAAGTAGATATTTCGCTGTCCTCCGTCACCAGAGTACATGCCTTATCATTTGAAGCTGCCACTTTTCCGTCCCCAAGATGATTACGAAATTTATTATCAAAACCAGCCTCTTTTAATCCATTTTCTGAAACTTTAAAAAGTTCATTGGTTCTGGATGACAAATCTGTTGATATTTTTATTGATAACACATTTCTTAATAAGGCTCCAATATGCTCTTTTTCCTGGATTTGTTGAGTCCCCGTTTGATTTAGAATTTTTACTTCACGTCTCCTTTCCTCTACTAAATCCCTCGTCTTTTCAACAACAATTCTACTTAATGCATGTATTGATTCCAGTCCTGCTAAGGTAGCACGTATATTCTCCTCCATATCTGATTCTTGTGGGAGAAACAAAGACTCTGCCAACTCTGACTGATCCAATGTATTAGCATCTACTATCCTAATAACATTATAATCTGGTCATGTATTTTTGCTACATAGTTCAACTGATCTAGCAGTAAAGGCCTTTGTGAGTCCATCTTCGATTCCAAATTCTTCGACATAACCTTATATTCTTCAACTGACTTCTCATTTTTGACGGTTCATTGTCGGCCAAACTTGCTTCTCCAACATCTCTCTTTCCATTTCAGTTCACATCCTTTTAAGCCACAGATTTCTCCAAACTCTCAACACCAGATGTCTTATTTGAGACCTCTTCTCTTAATCCTTCAATTGTGGCCTCAAGCTGTAAAACTTCAATAGCTGGAAGGGCATTCAAAAATCTGGCAATCCATGCCCAACCTTCTTCAATTCCACGCAGGTTACGGAAACCCTCAACTTCAGTCTGAAAAAAGACAATAATTTTCCTGTCACTTGTGATCCTTCAAGCTAGAAAAGAGCATGGAATAACTTCTTCTATTTCTTTTTTTTTTGACAGGTAGAATGTACAATAACTTAATCTTATAAGACTAGCTATTTGTTTTCCATGGCTGCTAAAATCCTGCACAACACACAAATCGTCAGTTACTGATCACGATTTAATCCCTCGTGTTAAAATACATATTTACGTAGGTAGTTTACATGACAAAATGAAGATCAAATGAAAATAACCACTACCACTACTAGCTAAATAATAAGTTTAGAACATCCAAAAAGAATCACATAACTACTATACAACTGGAGAGTATACTTCAAACTAAAAATCTTCAATTTTTTATTTTAAAAAATAGAAGAAATAATCTTCAAAAACTGAGATTAGTTTATACCAATTTTTCTTCTTGAACCAAAACTATGAAAAAGATGAAAGAATGTGTCAGCCATAACAATTGTCAATAGTTACGCCAGATCAATCCGAACCGTGAGCAAATGTAAAAGAATACGTTGGCCTTAACAATGGTTATTAGTTGAAGAGTTGAGCTCGAATAGTAAAGAATGATGGATAATTACCATGCTCATACATGCTAACTTGCACCAAGGAGATATTAACTACCCATGTGCCACAATGTTGTTAAGGCGTCGCCTAGATGTTCAGGCACTACCAAAGTTGCAAGGTGAGCACACGACTTTGGGGCAGCTGCTAAGGCGAGCGCCTTGGCAGGTAGGCATCACAAGACAAGTCATCCCCTAGGTACTTCATACTGTTTGCAACTAAGATTAATAATTTGTTGCAGATCAAAAGATTATTATATCGTAGGAAGAATACCCAACTAAATTAAATACAACCGCGTGTGATTGTGTAGTTTAGTTTCATCGATCTTTTTTTATTGCTTAAAGCTGCTACTGGATTAAATCTTCAGCGCGTGTCTAAGGTTTTTAGTAGTTAGATTATTATACTCAGAAGATTATTATAGCTTTTTTCCCATTTGCCTTCGTGCTTCAACATATTTCTCTACACGAGCAATTGCAAAAGTGAACTTCTCATTTCTATTTGCCAGATCTATTTCCAAGGCAAAGATTTGGCTTCTAACTTCTTCCTGTCAATCAAAGAATTAAAAATGATAATTGGGCCATTCGCTAGTTGAACGAACATATCATGTTATTTTGAAAATGGAACATGGAACTGAAAAGGATGTGGGCAAGAACAACTAGAAAAACATGACCCAAAGAATGAATGTTTTAGAAACTCTAGTGGACCAATTTTTTCCTTTTCCCATAAGTTATAAACATAACAGGAAAAGGAAGAGAACGTAAGTGAATATAGAGATGAACAAAAAATATCGAGACAAACTGGTTTAAGTCTATTTAGTCTCAAGGATCACATAAGTGAATGATAACAAATTCGACAACACTACCCACCGTAACTCCAAGCTGATGTTCATGGGTTAGCTCATATAGAGCACCTTCCACTACCTCCACTCTCTTCATCAGATAGGCCTTCAAGCACCAACTCATTCTTGGAATCCTCACTGTCACCGAAGAAAGTTGATCACCATATTTAACAATTAAGAACCAAAAGCTATAATTTATAGCAATATCTACGCCAAGAGAGCAATAAACAAATTAATCATATATGTACACATCAAATCAATAAATGATCATAAGAAAATTCTAAAACACAAGATTTAGGTGATTTTACATGACAAAATTACATCGTAATTTATGCATTGTGTTCATATAAAATCAAGATCTCTGAATCAACAATACATAGCACTCCATACGTATCACGCTCTTCATGATAAGTTTGATAGGTATGTCAGGCCCTAAGTACGAAAATTGGAATCAACACTTCACTTCCTAAGTTTCAGACACGAAAAAAGTTCAAAGTTCTTATCTTCAATTGCCCAATCTACTGTAAGAAGATTTGTTTTGATTAAAATTTGTAAATGAAATGTCTTCAATTTATTGTCATTATGGTGTCATATATAACCATGCAACAAAATGTCCACTTAGGTAACAAAGAATGCGCTGACAATTTTAGTTACTAGAAGTAACTGTAATGAATAATGGCAAGTTGCATCCCTAGCTAAGAAATGAAATAATGAAATATATATGATGAAAAGGTTCGCACTTCTGAGTTAACTCTTCTCCACACCACCCACCACCAACAAAACACACCCACAACAAACACAGTCGCCTAAAAAGAAGAAATTGAAAAAACAAAGAAAAGTATAAAAAATAATCCCATTAACATTCCCAACCATTGCACGTTTTACTGCTTATCTAATATTTTTCCCTCAGCATGTATTAATTCCATCATTAGATCTGAGAATGAGCTAGTGAAATAATTTAAAACCTGATATAAGCAAACCGTATGCCAAAAGCTAACGGTTGACCAAAAATCTCCTCCCCATCACTGTCAAACTCTTTTAACCTCCATCTCCTCATCCGACACACGCATTATGAAAGCCCTTGGACTTTTTTCAAAGCCCTTAACGGCTGAAAATTCCCTGAACAGCAGTAGCCATGAAATATCAAACACGGAAAACAGTCGAGTGTAATAACAAATACTTTATGACACTAAACTGAAAATTAAGTCGCATGTTTTAGAAAACAAGTTAACCTCACACTATACAGTGCATATGGTTTGGCATAAGGTATAGGAGAGAAATGAAATGGTACTTGAAAATTTTGTTACCCTGCTCGATACCATGACTCCAAGTCAAAAAAATTTAATGCTAAATCATCCAAGCTCTTGTTATTTGCTAGAAAAAGACAATTTTCCCACAAACAAGAAAAAAATGGGTTCATGACGCTGATATACTCCACATGTATGCTTGACGCATTTGAAAAGAGGCCATCTGACAGAGGAAAACAAATAATCTTGTGCTCAACAAATACCTCGTTAGCTAATTAACATCAGTTCCCGATGAAATATAATGACTGAAATTTCCAGTTTCTGATAATGTAATTTAGTATGGCATTCATTCATGTAGAAGTAAAACCAAGCCGCTGATATACTGCTCCAATATTCACTCGATCATCAATTTGTATAACTAACTAACTAACTAACTAGAAAGACTTGCATATTTGGATCAAACACTCAACCCATCGTCAAAATCAAAGGAACAAGAAGAATAGATTTTCATTCATGCATGCATTTAAAACTCTAATTACCAAACAAAGATGAAGATTAGCAGAAACTATGACTATACCGCCGAACCGAACGAAGCAGCAGAAGAAGAAACCGGCTAAAAATGTTAAAACAACATAAAATGTAAGATTTACCGCAGGGGAACCAGATAACCGGAGAGAGCCCAAATCCGAGAATCCACCCGACCCAGAACCCGACTGCACGAACTGTAAAATTACCAAAAGGTAACTGCACGAACTGTAATTTTTCCCGCACAGCAGAGAAGAAGAACCGTGCCGTAAGAAAATCGGCTCGTGCGAGCGCGTCGAGTCGCCAATTCGATCCCCCTGCCTCCAGCCATCTTCCCCGGAATGGTATGGGTACAACGATGTCTGCAAATCATGGAAATTTTAAATATGTAAGGCCACGATGGAACTGTGGAGTTTAGGGGGCTGGTGAGAATGGTGGGAGAGGAGCTGTTGGGGACGCCAGGCGGAGGCGGAAGATGAGGGATGAGAACAGGCAGCTGGCGTTCGGCTGGGTAGTTGGTGCCGCCGCAGACATTGACATTGATGGTGAGAGCTGGCTTTTGGGAGATAACAGAGGGGATAGAAATAGTGTCGTGATGCTTGAAAGGACTGATCTTATGATGGAATAATGGAATAAGGAGAAGCCCCTTGAAGAGGAATCAGGATCATCACTCACGTGACCACCTAAAGAGCAGGAGGCAGCCTCACAGTCCACAGACCACAGACGAGGAGATAAGAAGTCAAAGTGAACAGAGGACTGTATTTACTGAAAATAGCCTCTGAAATGGCTTCAGCCTTTGACACATTAGCTTTATATTAAAAAAAAATTGTTCCAACGCTGGCCTTCAATTTTTTATTTTCAAATTTGCTCAATAAAAAAATTATCAAATTTCTTTTTTAAAAAATAAATAAATTTGTTTTTTTTTAAAATTCAGATAAGTTTTTGTTTAAAAAATATTTGATTAACAAGAATAAAAACAAACTGATTAAGAACAGTAGTTTTTTGTTTAAAAAAATATTTGATTAACAAGAATAAAAACAAACTGATTAAGAACAGTAATGACCATGACAGCATTTCAATGCCAGTTCAAGTGACTTTGAATTTGAATTATTATTTTCAACACGAGTTCATCTGCCATTTAGCCTATTTTTTAAAAAATTGAACAAAATGGATGCAAGTGAGAAAGTTGAACTTGTTTGACGCTATTTTCAGAAAATACTCCAGCCGCATAGCCTTTATCTGAGGGAAACTCTTGGAGTTTGAAATATAGTTTGGGCCCACATAACTTTTATCGTTGGGGTGTAAACGAGTCGAATATCAGCGAACAACCTAATTCTCAAATTCGACTCGGCTCGAAAAAATTGACATGAACAAAGAATATAGAGACAAACTGATTTAAGTCTATTTAGTTTCAAGGATGACGTAAGTGAATGATAACAAATTGAACAACTCTACCCATTGTAACTCCAAGCTGATGTTCATGGGTTAGCTCATCTAGAGCACCTTCCACTACCTCCACGGTCTCCATCAGATAGGATTCGCCTTCAAGCACCACCTCATTCTATGAATCCTCTATGTCACTAAAGAAAGTTGATCACCATATCAACCAATTAAGAACCAAAAGCTATCATTTATACCAATATCTACGTCGAGAGCAATAAGCTAATTAATCATAAATGTACACATCAATTCAATAAATGATCAGAAGAAAATTCTAAAACCCAAGATTAAAGTGATTTTACATAACAAAATCACACCATAATTTATGCATTGTGTTCATATATAATCAAGGATTATGAAGAAACAAATTGTGAAAGAGCTCCTATATATGATGAGTATGACGAAGAATCATTCAATGAAGGTGATAATGCTAGCATCTGGATCAAGGTGTGAAGAAACAAATTGTGAAAGAGCACCTATATGTGATGAGTATGATGACGATAAGGGGACTCCAATAATTGATGATTTTCAAATTAATGAGTGGCACAACTTGTTTTCAACAAAGAAGGTAAGGTAAACAAAGCTCAGAGAACTAGGGAAACACAGTGATAAAACAACACCACATTATTGTACTCATATATAATGAAGAGCCACAACAAGAGGGAACAACCCCATACTCCCCACTTTTATGACTTCAAAGCTCATCAGGGAGCTATACTTGTTATCAACAAGCAATGCTTGGGTTTATCAACAAGCAATACTTCAAATCTTTCAGTTTACTTTAATAATACTAGTAATTTTAATCCATAGTTGGTAAATGACGTGGGAAAAGGAGTGCAATACTTGCATCACCTTGTTTATGGAGAAACCAACTCTTATCCAGTATCTATACGTAAGGAGTTGTAAGCACTGCATATTCTAAAAGATTTGTAGCTAGATGGTGAAAGGGCATCATACAAAAATAATGGGGAAAATGCAGAATACAACAATAAAGGCTATTAGCTTTTTATTTGTGGCTCCTTATAATAATAAAAAAAAATTCTTTTCCCAATTCAAATCCAATTAGACTGTTAAACAAGAAAGACATTAGAACTAGTAACGACTAGTATCTCCACTAATATGTTAGCAGGATCAACAAAAGTTGGGTAAGAAAGGCTTGATCCAAATAAATTAAAGAATTGATAGCATGACCAAAAAAAGTTCGGTAAGAAAGGCTTGATCCAAAGAAATTCAAGGAAAAAACAACAACTAAGAGATGGCTTTTAAAGCAGTGTATGATCTTCATCAACCAACAAAACTAAAAATTACTCTCATAGAATTAAAAATTTTCAGTCATGTCAATCAAAGCAATAAATACATTCACATATAGCTCCATTCTAAATATTAAGCCATGAATTTTCTTTCCCTCTTTGTACAGAGTCCACCAATCCACACGCAGGGAGGAGAGTCCATCAATCCACACACAGTCAACATGTCTCAAAACACCAGGTTTTGAGCAAAAATAATACCCATTGTTGATACCAACAATAATTCATGGCGAAAAATATTGCCAATAAATACCCAAAAAATTAGTCAAATATTTGAAGTATTCCTTAACGAACACCAAAAACATATAAACTACTTATTTATTGTCTTCCTGCAACCCTTAATCACCAATTCCTTACAACCTTCAGTTATTGCTTTTGGGCTCCCCACTCCCGCAAACTACACATCAGGTTATGTGAATATAAATTAGAGATGACATTCAATTAAAAAAAATGCACTGTAATGATAAAATGACATTACTTGTTTAGATGTAGCAGATGATGACTCATTTGGATTCAAGTTATTCACCCTCGTTGGTGGTGGCAGTGGTGGCTCATTTGGAATCTACACAAATTCATTTAAAATGGTAATCAAGTCATTTAAAATGGTAATCAAGGACAAGCAAGTGAAAACAATGGTAAATATAATTATAATTAGTAATATTACCCTTGTACATGTAGCTGATGTAGCTCTAGGAAGCACCCATGATCCCTTTGTGCCACCAATAAGTACGCCATATGATTCAAGTCAATCATTGTTGTAGTCCCAAAGTTGCAATAATCAATAACTCACTTTGCCTCTTATTCAATCTCATCCTTAGAAAATTGACCTCCATGATGCAATTTTATTGTCAAGCAACTGTTGAGCATTAATTGACCTTCAAGACAATATTAAACTATAATAGGAAACAATATA
This sequence comes from Panax stipuleanatus, assembly GCA_020205555.1. Lineage (NCBI taxonomy): Eukaryota > Viridiplantae > Streptophyta > Magnoliopsida > Apiales > Araliaceae > Panax > Panax stipuleanatus. Next base: position 16,017 of record JAINUT010001662.1, read on the forward strand.
ATATAACATTATACAAACAGAGAGGGTTGTCAACATATGATGACAAATGTACAGAACTTAACTCTGTACATTTGTTATCAAATTAGTATGTGTATGTTGAGTTACTTTAACAGTCCACAATCTGTATGTATGCATGTATGTTTAAACAATGGGTTAATTGCTAAAAACTGCGTTATTGCTGAAAATATTAAAACAAGTTATTCATAAGAAGAAATCAAATAACGAAAAAGCTTGGAACAGGTAAAAAACTAAAGATAGCAGAGAAGATCAATAAAATTTTATGATTCTTTCTTTTTCACCTTTTATGTTATATATGAATATAAAAAATTAATGAAACACGAACGTGGGAGGGAGACGGACATATATACATTAGAAGTACCCTTTAAAAACTCAACTTTTGTTCATTCTGTTTTTTTGACAAATTATAGAGGGAAAAAAGAAAGCGGTAAATGAAGTAGTATATTTTTGGGTGATTAATATTACTAAAATGGGTGTTTTACTGCCAAAAAGTGGAGAATCTTCCCATAGTGAACATCAAAGAATGTGTTAAATCTAATTTAAGAATGAAAACTATTATTTCCACATGTTAAAATGATATTTCCACATAAGTCTCTCACATAGGTGGGACCCACTCACTATTCATGTGAAAGGGATCATGCGGAAAGATCAATTTTTTTATGTTGAAATATCAGTTCCCTTTAAGAATTAAGACACAATAAAGGTCCTTTTTTGGGAAGTGATGCTACTAGTACTAATGGAGAAGGGCATAGCATGGGGAAGTGTGGTCGGTGCCAAATAACACGAGGGAGGGACACGAAATAATATATTGGTGAAGAAAGCAAGGCCTTGAGCGCCAATTTGAAATTTGAAATTTTGGGAAAACTTATATACTCCTATCCCTTTACCCATCTCCCTTTAATTTTGAAATTTTGAATAAATTACCGTATCTTAATTTTTTTATAGTTCCGTTATTTTCATTGCAATTTCGTTACTTTTCTTACAATTCCGTCACATTATTGCACAGAATGCACATTAAAACAGATTCATAAGAATTTCATAAAAATGAAAATTTGCATGTAACACATAACAATAAGTTCTGAAAAATTTTCCTTAAATGTATTGTATAACTTCACGCTAATGCGCCCTTCCAACGTCTTGAATAGCTTGCTCAAAAGCACAAAACATCCCAAGTAATTCTTGAACTTGTTTTATTGAATAGGGGATGGATCGACCGTGTCAATTAAATGGATTACAGGAAGGCAGGAGTCTATTATTATCTTTCATGATGAATCTCAGAACACTTATCAAGTATAGTCTAGCCGAACTCGAATAACATAGGTTGTCAATATAAATTCACGAATCAAAACAAACTTCAATAATATTTAGATAATGAATTCATAAGGGAATTATAAATTCAAGATACAAATTATTCATTTCAAGCTTCAAAAGGAACTTTGATCCAAGATTTCTACTCAAAGAAGAAAGTTAGAATACTTAGCAATAAGGCTTGTCATTGAATAAAGTTTTTCAATCAGATGTAATTATGGAGGAAAGTTGAAATACTTGCCTTCTTGGTGCAAAACTATTGATTCTACGCGATTACGTGAATCCAAAACGTTTTGTTCTTGAAAAGCACCTATTTTACACACATAAGGTCATTACTAGATAATACAACCACTATATTTCACAAATTCCTTTTAAACTTGTTTTTTTTTGTAATATGTAAACAACTCACTTTAATTATTATATTTCTTAAATTTATTCCTAATATTATATACTAATTATAAATTATAATTAATATATCAAGTTATATGCATTTATCAATTTGCTTCCACCTTAGCACGTGAATCCAAAACGTTTTGTTCTTGAAAAGCACCTATTTTACACACATAAGGTCATTACTAGATATAATACAACCACTATATTCACAAATTCCTTTTAAACTTGTGTTTTTTTTTGTAATATGTAAACAACTCACTTTAATTATTATTTCTTAAATTTATTCCTAATATTATATACTAATTATAAATTATAATTAATATATCAAGTTATATGCATTTATCAATTTGCTTCCACCTTACATGAACTAACTGTCAAGATGACTACAACAGAAGCAAAACAGTCAACAAGTAGGCCAGGCCAGGCCAGGCCAGCTGCCGCAACGCGGCGCAGCTGCTACCCAGCACTGCCCGGCAACCGAGCCTCAACAGCTCTCCTATGCTAATTTCTATCTTACAACTCACATCATTAAACGCAACCAAACCTTTAACAGGTTATAATAGGCATGGCAGAGTATTTTTAAAAATTGTAACTCAGCTGAAATGGACACTCTAAGACAGGCAAATCAGGTGCCAAAGCTGCCCAGTTGAGACTGTTCAGCGTAGCTCGGCGCACGACTGCTGCTGCTGCTACTGCTCCAATGCCAAGTTGCTAGTTTGTTATTTTATAATTCGCAAACCATAGATCCAATCAAAGTCAATTTCTAATATGCTATAACTGGTATAGCAAGCTATTTTTAGAAAATATAAAATTGCTAAAATGATCAGTTTAGATGGATTTTAGGGAGCTCTGAAACTGCTCTGCCGAAACAGTTTCGAAGCTATGCACCACTATGACTTTTACTTTAAAACAGACTTCCAGCCACACTTAGCTTATGCAAAGCATTCCATGTATACTCTATAACATATATAAAGGATACCTTACTCACTACAGTACCTCAATTGCTCATTTAACAGTTCTATGAAGCATACAATCAAACATGTCATAGGCACAAGCTTTATGGATAGACTTCATAAACCTTTTCACATATTTTAAACCACATTCTCCTCCCTTATTTCTCCGCACAACAACAACTAAACTCCATCTAACATACAAGAAGAAATATAATATAATTATAATTATAATTGCTAGTTTAGTCGACAAAGAAGAGAAGTTTTGATAGAATTTTAGGGTTCATAAATTCGGTAATCAAGAGGGAGAAGAAATAGATTTGGGATGGAAGGAGAACACTTGTGCTTGGCTAGTTCAGAGGATTTAGGATGCAGTGAACGGAACAGATTTTTTTTTATCTCAAGCATTGCTTAATGTACTGTTAGTACATTACTTTCTTGCCAACTCATGCTTTATATTGGCGTAGTGGCTTAGTTATTCTCCCTAACAACGACGGCAAAACCTTAATAAGTAGCAGGAAACCGCGAACAAGGAGCAAAACTTTTGGTCATACTCTTTAAGTAAATGCTCTTTAAGATAATAAAATATTTCTAGTCAGATTGTGTTATAAGGAGTTAAATTCCAATTTATCCTTCAAGAAGTGATAGAATATCAATTTTAATGTCAGATCATACCCTCATGAAGTGGATAACATCACAACAAGACTTGAATCATGTCTCAGTATCCTAATGGCACCCTTGATATCGAGTTAACGCATTACTCTGCAAAGTGCTTCGAGCTCACACGCAACATAAAACAAGAATCACGTTATGGATAAAGGTCTTTGATGCTATTAGTTAATCATGTGGTGTTCATGTTGATTCATATTTATCTGATCATGTCGTGTTTGATATGAACCAACGTTACATGACACGATTGACAACCTTACTAATAGCTTCAATATTAATGATAGGAAATTATTGGAAGAAAACAGAGCGCAGACTTTATACCAAGAGCATGACCCTGAACTTAACTGAGTAAGATAGCGATCCAATAGCAGGACAACAGGAGCACAAGTTTCGAAACATGGTTGATTGAAAATGTTTTCAGGTTATAATGTAAGACGATCGTCAAGACTATGCTACAAAGTGTCCAGGGAAAAGGTGACAAGCAAGGTGGAGCTCATTTCAGTCTCCAGGCAGAAGCTAAAGACTGTTAATATCTTGGGCAGACAACGGTCAAAGCGAGCCCTTTCTGAATTCTTTAAATTAATCAAATCTCCCCAAGTAGACTAACAAAAATTTGATGGCTCGACATTACAAGAGATAGAAAAAAATGTTATAAGAAATTGATAAAAAAAATCTTATTTTAATCTTCTTCCATTATCGCCAAAAAAAAAATTTTAACTCACACTTCTCTTCCCCTCTATTTTTATTTATTCTATATATATTATATGTATATATATAAACCTGGGTAAGTAAAAACTGTATCAAATTGCTCATGATATGATCATGTTCAGTGTGATTTGGTCTCTCAATAAACATCTATTTCTTCAACTGTGTTTGTTTCACTTACGCAAGTTTCTGTAGGAAGTCTATAACTTTTCCCAGGAATGTCAAGCTGGATAGTTTAATGAATTATTCTGCTTTGTCAAAAAGAAAAAAGAAACAAACAAGATAATGGGACATGTAAAAGGGTGTTTTAAATACTCGTCATCCTTAAAGAAAGGTTCAATAACCAATTTCTCGATATACCTGTGCCACAATCTGTTCAACAGCCTTGCCTGCATTAGCTTCTTGTTGCGCAGTTACCGTCCATCATATAATTTCTTCTTCAGCTGCAGCATAACACAAAAACATGGAACACAAATAGCACGAGAGGTTTAGGAAAACTAGCAGATGCGTTCAGATCTCACTAGTAACGTCAAGTGGCAGACAATGCATCACAAGATTGACAAAATAAAATGTAAATAATACAAAAAAAATAAAATTAAATGACGACTAAACAAACCAGAAGTTCCTGCCTCAAAGAATCTTTGTATGATAGTTTGGTTATAGCTGGACCATGTAAATATGTAATGATCAGCATACCTCCTCTCTTTATAACTAAATCCATTTCAAGAATGTGGTTTGGGAATACTATACAAAGTAGTAAACTTTTTAGGAATTTTCCAAAGACAACAACAAAAGGTGAAGTTCTAAAGTCCAGGTTCAATTTCAATTTATATACTTCAATTTTACAGAAAAAACTTATCATCATATATTATTAATTTAACATGATCGATCCAGGAAAATTTTGTACGTCAAGCCATCTTCACTACCAAAATAAATTAAAAGGAAGGTACCTTAGCTCGTCAGCAGTATGCTGCAGCTGAATTATCTCAAGCTGGGTTTGCTTAATAATACTCTCCAGAGCACCAGCCTGCTTATAGCAGATTATACCTCAGCCAAAGAGACAAAAAAATTAAGACCTTACAAGTTAAGAGCCTAACACACACTTACCAAAGTAGATATTTCGCTGTCCTCCGTCACCAGAGTACATGCCTTATCATTTGAAGCTGCCACTTTTCCGTCCCCAAGATGATTACGAAATTTATTATCAAAACCAGCCTTTTAATCCATTTTCTGAAACTTTAAAAAGTTCATTGGTTCTGGATGACAAATCTGTTGATATTTTTATTGATAACACATTCTTAATAAGGCTTCCAATATGCTCTTTTTCCTGGATTTGTTGAGTCCCCGTTTGATTTAAAATTTTTACTTCACGTCTCCTTTCCTCTACTAAATCCCTCGTCTTTTCAACAACAATTCTACTTATGCATGTATTGATTCCAGTCCTGCTAAGGTAGCACGTATATTCTCCTCCATATCTGATTCTTGTGGGAGAAACAAAGACTCTGCCAACTCTGACTGATCCAATGTATTAGCATCTACTATCCTAATAACATTATAAATCTGGTCATGTATTTTTGCTACATAGTTCAACTGATCTAGCAGTAAAGGCCTTTGTGAGTCCATCTTCGATTCCAAATTCTTCGACATAACCTTATATTCTTCAACTGACTTCTCATTTTTGACGGTTCATTGTCGGCCAAACTTTGCTTCTCCAACATCTCTTTCCATTTCAGTTCACATCCTTTTAAGCCACAGATTTCTCCAAACTCTCAACACCAGATGTCTTATTTGAGACCTTCTCTTAATCCTTCAATTGTGGCCTCAAGCTGTAAAACTTCAATAGCTGGAAGGGCATTCAAAAATCTGGCAATCCATGCCCAACCTTCTTCAATTCCACGCAGGTTACGGAAACCCTCAACTTCAGTCTGAAAAAAGACAATAATTTTCCTGTCACTTGTGATCCTTCAAGCTAGAAAAGAGCATGGAATAATTCTTCTATTTTCTTTTTTTTTTGACAGGTAGAATGTACAATAACTTAATCTTATAAGACTAGCTATTTGTTTTCCATGGCTGCTAAAATCCTGCACAACACACAAATCGTCAGTTACTGATCACGATTTAATCCCTCGTGTTAAAATACATATTTACGTAGGTAGTTTACATGACAAAATGAAGATCAAATGAAAATAACCACTACCACTACTAGCTAAATAATAAGTTTAGAACATCCAAAAAGAATCACATAACTACTATAAAACTGGAGAGTATACTTCAAACTAAAAATCTTCAATTTTTATTTTAAAAAAATAGAAGAAATAATCTTCAAAAACTGAGATTAGTTTATACCAATTTTCTTCTTGAACCAAAACTATGAAAAAGATGAAAGAATGTGTCAGCCATAACAATTGTCAATAGTTACGCCAGATCAATCCGAACCGTGAGCAAATGTAAAAGAATACGTTGGCCTTAACAATGGTTATTAGTTGAAGAGTTGAGCTCGAATAGTAAAGAATGATGGATAATTACCATGCTCATACATGCTAACTTGCACCAAGGAGATATTAACTACCCATGTGCCACAATGTTGTTAAGGCGTCGCCTAGATGTTCAGGCACTACCAAAGTTGCAAGGTGAGCACACGACTTTGGGGCAGCTGCTAAGGCGAGCGCCTTGGCAGGTAGGCATCACAAGACAAGTCATCCCCTAGGTACTTCATACTGTTTGCAACTAAGATTAATAATTTGTTGCAGATCAAAAGATTATTATATCGTAGGAAGAATACCCAACTAAATTAAATACAACCGCGTGTGATTGTGTAGTTTAGTTTCATCGATCTTTTTATTGCTTAAAGCTGCTAGGATTAAATCTTCAGCGCGTGTCTAAGGTTTTTTAGTAGTTAGATTATTATATCTCAGAAGATTATTATAGCTTTTTTCCCATTTGCCTTCGTGCTTCAACATATTTCTCTACACGAGCAATTGCAAAAGTGAACTTCTCATTTCTATTGCCAGATCTATTTCCAAGGCAAAGATTTGGCTTCTAACTTCTTCCTGTCAATCAAAGAATTAAAAATGATAATTGGGCCATTCGCTAGTTGAACGAACATATCATGTTATTTGAAAATGGAACATGGAACTGAAAAGGATGTGGGCAAGAACAACTAGAAAAACATGACCCAAAGAATGAATGTTTTAGAAACTCTAGTGGACCAATTTTTTCCTTTTCCCATAAGTTATAAACATAACAGGAAAAGGAAGAGAACGTAAGTGAATATAGAGATGAACAAAAAATATCGAGACAAACTGGTTTAAGTCTATTTAGTCTCAAGGATCACATAGTGAATGATAACAAATTCGACAACACTACCCACCGTAACTCCAAGCTGATGTTCATGGGTTAGCTCATATAGAGCACCTTCCACTACCTCCACTCTCTTCATCAGATAGGCCTTCAAGCACCAACTCATTCTTGGAATCCTCACTGTCACCGAAGAAAGTTGATCACCATATTTAACAATTAAGAACCAAAAGCTATAATTTATAGCAATATCTACGCCAAGAGAGCAAAAACAAATTAATCATATATGTACACATCAAATCAATAAATGATCATAAGAAAATTCTAAAACACAAGATTAGGTGATTTTACATGACAAAATTACATCGTAATTTATGCATTGTGTTCATATAAAATCAAGATCTGAATCAACAATACATAGCACTCCATAGTATCACGCTCTTCATGATAAGTTTGATAGGTATGTCAGGCCCTAAGTACGAAAATTGGAATCAACACTTCACTTCCTAAGTTTCAGACACGAAAAAAGTTCAAAGTTCTTATCTTCAATTGCCCAATCTACTGTAAGAAGATTTGTTTTGATTAAAATTGTAAATGAAATGTCTTCAATTATTGTCATTATGGTGTCATAATAACCATGCAACAAAATGTCCACTTAGGTAACAAAGAAGCGCTGACAATTTTAGTACTAGAAGTAACTGTAATGAATAATGGCAAGTTGCATCCCTAGCTAAGAAATGAAATAATGAAATATATATGATGAAAAGGTTCGCACTTCTGAGTTAACTCTTCTCCACACCACCCACCACCAACAAAACACACCCACAACAAACACAGTCGCCTAAAAAGAAGAAATTGAAAAAAACAAGAAAAGTATAAAAAATAATCCCATTAACATTCCCAACCATTGCACGTTTTACTGCTTATCTAATATTTTCCCTCAGCATGTATTAATTCCATCATTAGATCTGAGAATGAGCTAGTGAAATAATTTAAAACTGATATAAGCAAACCGTATGTCAAAAGCTAACGGTTGACCAAAAATCTCCTCCCCATCACTGTCAAACTCTTTTAACCTCCATTCCTCATCCGACACACGCATTATGAAAGCCCTTGGACTTTTTTCAAAGCCCTTAACGGCTGAAAATTCCCTGAACAGCAGTAGCCATGAAATATCAAACACGGAAAACAGTCGAGTGTAATAACAAATACTTTATGACACTAAACTGAAAATTAAGTCGCATGTTTTAGAAAACAAGTTAACCTCACACTATACAGTGCATATGGTTTGGCATAAGGTATAGGAGAGAAATGAAATGGTACTTGAAAATTTTGTTACCTGCTCGATACCATGACTCCAAGTCAAAAAAATTTAATGCTAAATCATCCAAGCTCTTGTTATTTGCTAGAAAAAGACAATTTTCCCACAAACAAGAAAAAAATGGGTTCATGACGCTGATATATCCACATGTATGCTTGACGCATTGAAAAGAGGCCATCTGACAGAGGAAAACAAATAATCTTGTGCTCAACAAATACCTCGTTAGCTAATTAACATCAGTTCCCGATGAAATATAATGACTGAAATTTCCAGTTTCTGATAATGTAATTTAGTATGGCATTCATTCATGTAGAAGTAAAACCAAGCCGCTGATATACTGCTCCAATATTCACTCGATCATCAATTTGTATAACTAACTAACTAACTAACTAGAAAGACTTGCTATTTGGATCAAACACTCAACCCATCGTCAAAATCAAAGGAACAAGAAGAATAGATTTTCATTCATGCATGCATTTAAAACTCTAATTACCAAACAAAGATGAAGATTAGCAGAAACTATGACTATACCGCCGAACCGAACGAAGCAGCAGAAGAAGAAACCGGCTAAAAATGTTTAAAACAACATAAAATGTAAGATTACCGCAGGGGAACCAGATAACCGGAGAGAGCCCAAATCCGAGAATCCACCCGACCCAGAACCCGACTGCACGAACTGTAAAATTACCAAAAGGTAACTGCACGAACTGTAATTTTTCCCGCACAGCAGAGAAGAAGAACGTGCCGTAAGAAAATCGGCTCGTGCGAGCGCGTCGAGTCGCCAATTCGATCCCCTGCCTCCAGCCATCTTCCCCGGAATGGTATGGGTACAACGATGTCTGCAAATCTTGGAAATTTTAAATATGTAAGGCCACGATGGAACTGTGGAGTTTAGGGGGCTGGTGAGAATGGTGGGAGAGGAGCTGTTGGGGACGCCAGGCGGAGGCGGAAGATGAGGGATGAGAACAGGCAGCTGGCGTTCGGCTGGGTAGTTGGTGCCGCCGCAGACATTGACATTGATGGTGAGAGCTGGCTTTTGGGAGATAACAGAGGGGATAGAAATAGTGTCGTGATGCTTGAAAGGACTGATCTTATGATGGAATAATGGAATAAGGAGAAGTGAAGAGGAATCAGGATCATCACTCACGTGACCACCTAAAGAGCAGGAGGCAGCCTCACAGTCCACAGACCACAGACGAGGAGATAAGAAGTCAAAGTGAACAGAGGACTGTATTTACTGAAAATAGCCTCTGAAATGGCTTCAGCCTTTGACACATTAGCTTTATATTAAAAAAAAATTGTTCCAACGCTGGCCTTCAATTTTTTATTTTCAAATTGCTCAATAAAAAATTATCAAATTTCTTTTTTAAAAAAATAAATAAATTTGTTTTTTTTTAAAATTCAGATAAGTTTTTGTTTAAAAAAATATTTGATTAACAAGAATAAAAACAAACTGATTAAGAACAGTAATTACCATGACAGCATTTCAACGCCAGTTCAAGTGATTTTGAATTTGAATTATTATTTTCAACACGAGTTCATCTTCCATTTAGCCTATTTTTTAAAAATGAACAAAATGGATGCAAGTGAGAAAGTTGAACTTGTTGACGCTATTTTCAGGAAAATACTCCAGACATAGCCTTTATCTGAGGGAAACTCTGGAGTTTGAAATATAGTTTGGGCCCACATAACTTATTGTTAGGGGTGTAAACGAGTCAAATCTCAGCGAACAACCTAATTCTCAATTCGACTCGGCTCGAAAAATTAAGCCGAATTGACTTGAATTCTATAAATAATTCTAATTT
>JAINUT010001660.1:0-34108 GCA_020205555.1 Panax stipuleanatus
AACGTCGATTATATTATTATATATTTCACATAATAAATCTATTATATTATACATTAATTATTTTTTAACATTACGATGATTAATTAATAATATGTGATTATTATTAGTGTGAAATATATAATAATAATAATCGACGTATTTATAAGTATAATAAGATTTACATTTATTCATGTAAGTGTTAATCAGTTATTGTGGACATTGATAATTGCATTGATTAATGAGCAATGGATTAATTCATATTATTAGTAAATTAATTAATAAGATAAGTAAATCATTTACTTCTATATGCAAGCATGCGAATTAAATGTGTAACATATAGTAGCTAACTATGTATTATGTGAAGTGTAATATAACACTATTATATGGTAAGGCTTATTGAATTATGGGAGTTACATGATAATGCATATGTGACATGTGAGTATACAGTAAAAGAATATAACATGAATTATATATGTGTAAATTAATTGTACCACATTGCCATGTTAAAAGTATGTTGTGACTTAAAAGTATATATTATATAATCTAAGTGGACTTGTATAATATATCATGAACATATTGTAAACTATTAATTTTAATAAAGTGAGACATCATGAATATATGGTGAACAATTTAATAATACATGAGATAATGTAATGTGATAACATCCGATTAAATTATACGAGTATGATAAAAATGTACATGGATTATATGTGTACAAGTCACACTTACTACATTATGTGAATCCATGTTAGTTGTTGGGTTTGTACGAAATCGTGATGCAATCAAATTGCAAAAATTAGCGGAAGCATGGTATATCAGAGTTTAAAAAAATTTCTACAAAACCATTACCCGGATCATCCTTTATGCAAATTATTAATTTAAAACGATAAATAAGAAGTTATGGAATCATACCCTTGTAAAACGAAGCTTCCACAGGTACGAGTTCAACTCCTTGTTCTTCGTGATCTCCTTGAATTTCCGGGTTAGATTCCTTCCTTTGATCAACGTTAGCCACCCAAGTGTTTGGCCTCTAGAGGTGATCCACCAAGGAAGATAAATTATCAAGAAGGAGGGTGGTTGGCTTAGTTTTCTATCCTCTATAGAAAAGGAGTACTCTCCAACAATTGGAATTGCCTCAACTGATATCTATTATAAGACTCCTCTTATATAGATATTGGTCAACCCTTCTAATGCTATTAGACATGGGATTTCTTTTAATTAATTAAACTCCTTTAATTAATTTAGGCTTCCCACCACATGGGGAATAATTAATTAAATTCATTTAATTAATTTGTCTCCTAATCTTATTAGGAATAAATGAGAGTACTAATATTAAATTAATTACTAAACTCCTTAAGAAATTAAAATAATAATAATTATAATAATATTAATAAGACTCCTCTTATTAATTTATAGTTAATATTTCCAAAATATTAAATAATAAACATTAAGCTATTTAATTTATTCTATCACTATAGATTAAATTAATTACACTTAATGCATTATTACGATTATGACATTACCTTCTTAAATAATTATTCTTCCTTTTATGGTGTGACCCTTTAGGTTCTCTATACTAAACTGGTTGTGAATAAATCAATTAGAACAATTCTAATCTTATTTAAATAAATAAATTAAACTAATAATCTATTTAAATAAATAATATTTATTCTACAATAGGGATAAGCCTCCCTAGTGATCAACGACTTTCCAGATAATATAGATTTCAACATTAATCATAAACGAACCTGTGAGTAAATAGTTACCGTACAATTCAATCCTTCCACCATACAATGTCCCAATTAAATATAAGACATGAATTTACTGTCAAGTCTTAATTTATTTAATCATATGTATTTCGATTAGAAAATGCACAACTCCAAATAATGCAAATTAGAAACCTCTTTCTAATTTCATTCTACCTTGGCCAAGGATTCCTGGGTTGTCATTTAACGAATCACATAGGACATATCTCCTCTTTTACTAGAGGTGGTAGATTCTTTATTGATCATTCATTATCTCCATATGTAACTCATTATACCCAAGCATACCCTATATATGCCTTAAAAGGCCTTAAGGAATTAGTCAAAGTATAATTTGTTACATACAAGATACTATGATGATTTCAAGTCCAAGGATCACTTGTACTACTATCATATTAGGAATTCCTATTGACAGGCGAGTAAAACTCCATTAGGTATTCCATAGCGAGTCACGTTCGGTGAACTTATTCTCCAATAAGCACTTACGTACTTGCTTTAGTGTCTCCACACAAATGACCATGAGATCAGTCATCCTCATCCAATGAGCAAGCAACATATGTACCAATCTATTCGAATTTACTAATCCCCATTTTAGTAATCCCACAATTGAGAACTATTCTAGTTTTTAAGCTTTCTAAGAATTTGGATCTCATTATCATGATCTCATCATAATTCTAAAAGCATTGCTTAAAACTATGGGTTATTTACATATTATAAAAATAGCATAATGTAGATAATTATATGCCTTAAATGAATATTTTATTAATAAATAAACTAAGATTGTTTACAAAGTATGTGCTTTATCATCATACATGATTGGCTTGTATGCACACTACTAGCATTAGTATCATTAGAATTACATTGTAACTATAATTGTGGCCTAATTATATAGTATATATACATGTAACATGTTTTGGCATAAGTGTTGTGTATATACAAATTCTAGAATGCTGATATATGGCCTTGTCCCAATATAATAGTCATTCTCCTTCCTCTCATGCACGTGAAAACCTCAAAGGCTAGTCTACTTCCTCATTCTTCTCCCAAGCTCAATCCTAGATCATAATTATATGGGGAGTGGGCACAATGATTTGATTCAACAACCCTTACCAACTCTCCATTAACCTCTATACAATTAAAGTTTACGTTGGTTTGATTTGTGGTATAATCTTATTGCATGTGTAAGGATTTCTCAATAAATAGGAAATCTTCTCCTTCATATCTCTAATTGCTGAGAATTGCTTGAGTTTGATAAATTGAGAGTTATATATATAACAGTGTTCTTGAGTAGCAGCAAGTTCAGATTCTAGCAAAGGTATAATGACATGATTCATGTTCTTCATTTTCATTCTCTGTCAAAACTTCATTTCTTGTTCCTGTCAAAATCCAAATTATTGACTATGATGAATTAGATTGCAATTGGATTAAAGGATGTTTATTTAGTTGTTATATAGTCTTATACATGTGTTAATGAGACAATGTGACTGATCACAATCAAGTTCGTGAAATAATTTCGTGAGTTAGGCTAGAAACTGCCGTGACTGCCTGCTGTCTGGTGCGAACCAGTAGTGGCGCAGCTGCGCAGATTTTAGCCTGGGATGCGGCGCAGCTGGGCCGGCACCCTGCTGCAGTTTTGTCTTCTGTTTAAAAAGCTGCTAAGTGTAATGAATTACTATAAGCTTAGGCAAGTATGTAAGCATGGGTAATGTATATATATGAGTATATTGATCTAATTTGAGCATGTTATACTATATTAGCATGTATGGTTACCAAAAGCGTATAATTTGAAATGAATTTAGAACTTTAGAAGTGAACTCGATATTATGCGTGCTATGTTTATATACTGACCTTGCAAGCACGTTAGTACCACCTAGAGACACATGAAGTGCATGTTAGCTTATCTATATTGGTTCCGTAATAAGATATGAAAATGTGAACCTAACTAGTGCTCATTCCTAACAAAAATGTAAGTTTGAAGGTGGATATGATCATGTAAATGCTATATATACATTCTGATGTTATAACCATGTTTAGATAACTTTGAAATGCATGAATGAACCCTTAACTTGTGTTTATATGGTTCGTAAGGAAGAATGAACATGTTAGGCCCTATTAGTAAGATTTACTAATGGAAATACAAGCTTTGCACGTGAGCATTGACACGATACATGGAGATTTAAATTTTGATATTTATGGACACATGTGATAGTACTCTTAGACTCATTCATGTGTCATGCATGTATATATACCATGATTAGTTGCCGTGATTAAGGTTTAGCGTAAACGAAGCATGTTTTCAAGATAATAACAATGCGAGCTACATATATACGATACGAGTACTCATGAGCATGCCTAATACAAGTTATATGAATATCTTATGTGTTTAAAAAGCGAGCATGTTAGACCATATGAGTTTGTATCCTTGAATGGCTTTAAGTTATTGAAAGTATTGACTTAGAATCCATATCACATATATTTGAAACGAGGAAAGGTTGTACAAACATAAAAGTATCTTTTAATATGTTTATATGCTATGTGGTGTTGTTGGCTTGCATAACTGGACAAAAACCATAAGGCACAGCTCAGCCTTGGCTTGGCTAGAGGGCTGCGCAGCTGCGCTGGACCTAGGCTTAGCCATGGCGTAGCTGCGCCGGCCTGGAATCAGAAGCCTTGCAGTTTGATAATCTGATTTTGGACAGATAGCTTATATGATTCCCACATTCCTAAAAATGAAATATATTTAGTATTGATTATGGTTTTATGTGATATTAATAATATGCAAGTATGTTTGCTAATTGTTGCGATCTTACATGATATGAGAATGTGTTTAAACTCTAAAAGAGGAAGTTAAGGATAGAAATTATATTCTATATAACTGTGTAGCTAGGTTAAGACTTAGCTTATGTGATTATCGTATGCACGAGATGAGATATAAAGTTAAATTATATGACTAATGAATATCATATATATACGTAACTGTAATTACGATAGGAATTCAAAAGTGTTGATTTGCTTTTCGTGGATAAACTACGCTAAAGGCAAGTTCTCTAACTTACACTCTTTTAAAGTGTAAGTTTCCTTACTTACACTTATTTATAAGTGCAAGTATCTTAGACCTTTGTGTTTACTGTATTCTAGGAACGTGGTAAGCAAGTTCCTAACTCTACTCTTTATTGAACATTCAATTGGCTTATGCTATTATTGTTATACGAGTAAACTCTTGAGATTAAATTCAGATATTATGAATCATATACTTCATGAATAAGATAAAAGTCGAACTATATTCTTCGGACTTAAATCTTGAAATTAAATTTATAGTTGTTGAGATCTATGCCACTTGATTTGGCTAGACTTATATTATTGAAAAGCGACCCAAACCAATTGATTGGTGCAGGATCTTGTATTTGACTGAGAAGAACAAAATATAACTGTCGGAGAACCGACGCGCGCACTTGAGTGTGATTGATTGTTATGCATAACGATGGTGCTTTAGGCTGATCACCTGTTGTACCTGTTTTTGTTGGATTTTCAGTTTATTACTGTTAATTCTAGTAGAAGTTCATAGTCCTTAGCGACTGCTCAGTGTTCAGTTATCTTGAAATCTTGAATTGATTTGTTATTGAATCACATTGATATTATTCTGTCCTTAGCGACTATTATTGAAAACTGTTGATATTCTTGTTATCCTTGAACTATCAAACTTTGTTATACCCTTTCGAAAATTAAGGATTATATCACTTACCCTTATTGTATATTACTTGCTGGGCAATTTGTGCTCATTCTTGCTTTCCTTAAAACATTTCAGTTAAGGCAGAGCAGGGCGAACCTTCGGGCGTTGATAAGGGCAAGGGCAAGGCTACCAACTAGCTTGTCTCTTTTATGTTTTTAAATATTTTATTGTTGTATTAAGATGATGTAGTAAGACTGGTTTTGATTATGTTTAAGCTTAAGTTAGGTTATGTAATAAGTCGTTAATTGATATTATTATGTAATCTATTAAGTACTGTAGGTTGAGAGACTTGGGGGAATAATTATAATAAATCATTGTAAATTATTCTAGAATAGATTTTCCGCTGTGATGTGTGTTGTTTAGTTATTATTATTGTGATGTATTACCATGAGCAAGTGATGAACCGAATTCGAGAGACCAAGTGGCGTTCCTGGAATTTGGGCGCGTCACATTGTCTGCACAGAACTGGTCCATTTCTAAGAAGTCAAACTCTCTGCCATGATCACTCCTTATTGCCTTGATAGTCTCTCCTTTTTCATTCATCACCAGCTTGAACATCTTTATCAGTTGGGAGCTTGTCTCATCTTTTGAGTTAAGAAAGAACACCCATGTGTATCTGGTGTAGTCATCAACTACGACCAGTGAGTATCTCTTTCCACCTAGGCTCACAGTTGGAATTGGCCCAATGAGATCCATGTGAAGTAACTGTAGGGGCCTGTCAATTGAGTTGACTACTTTTCCTTTGAATGAGTTCCTTGTTTGTTTTCCAAGCTGGCATGCATTGCATGGTCTTTCTTTGATGAAGTTGAACTTGGGTAATCCTGCTACCAGATCTTTGGACGCCAGTTTAGACATACTCTTGAAGTTGAGATGAGACAATCTTCTATGCCAAAGCCAACTTATTTCTTCAGTGGCTTTAGCAAGGAAGCATACTGCCTCATCAGTACTGAGCTGAGCAAGTTTGACATTGTATACATTTCCTTCTCTTGTTCCTGTCATCTTGATACAGGATGTCTCCAGATCTCTGACTTGACATTGATTGTTGAGGAAGGAAACTAGATGGCCTTTATCGCAGAGTTGGCTGATGCTAAGAAGTTTGTGCCTTAGACCATCAACATAAGCCACTTTGCTAAAGGACACTACACCATTTCCAACTGAACCATAGCCTCTTGTCTTGCCAGAGCTGTTATCTCCAAAGATAACTGTTGGTCCCTCCTTCTCTGTGTAATTTGACAGGAGGGCTTTATTTCCGGTCATATGCCTTGAGCAACCACTGTCCAGATACCATGTGGTAGTCGTGGTGCTCATTTTCTGTAAATATATTCAGCTTTCATTTTGGTACCCAGACTAGCATGGGTCCTGCAATGTTAGTACCCTTTGGAACCCAAATCTGCTTGACTTTGGGTCTTCCATGCACAGTATTATGAAAGCATGATGCAATTTTATGACCAAATCTTCCACATGCAAAACATCCAACATAATTTATATTTGTGTGTGTGTGGATGCTTTTTAAAATTGGATTTGTGTGGATATTTGTTGACTTTACCCTTAAATTGCATCTTCCTTTTCCATGCAGCTCTGGAGTTCATGTTCTGTGCTGAGTGAGTCTCAACACCACGATTCCTTCCAAGTTGATCGGTGGAGTCAGTTTTACTTGACTCTACGATTCGTCGAGGTCGGACAGTGGTGACTGAATTACTCTTCACTTTTCTGAACCCTAAGCCAGCATGAGATCCGTAGTGTTTAGGAAAACATCTTGGTTCAGAAGAGCAAAGTTGCACTGGCTCATCCTTTTGTGTGGACTTAACGAATGTAATACTTCTATTTAAGTTAGAAGCATTACTTACATTAATCTCTTTTGTCTTTTCCACACACGGTTCTGAGGTTGATTCCCCAAACCCTAAGCCTGTTCTATCAGAGACACTTCTCTGATTGGATATCAAAGAGTCCATGGATTAAGAAGATATATTCTATGTAGAGATAGTCTTTTCTAGCTCCTCAATCTTTGAGGTTAGATCTGACTCTCTCTGTATGGTCAGTTCATTTGTCTCTCTTATGATTTTATTCTCATCTTCAAGTTTAGAGAGAGAGTTAGAATTTAGTAGAGCTACTTCTAGCTCTTTCTGAACCTTTTCTTTCTCCTTTTGAAGATCAGTATAATCTTTAGATAGAACTTTTAGCCACTTCATACCTTGATATAGATCAGTTGACATATCACGAATGCCAGTTCTTAAATCATCAATGTCTATATCAGGAGAGTTAAAGTCAAATACCTTGTCTATAATTACTTTAGCATCTTTCCTGCTTAGTGCATTTTTGGCCATCAGACAAAGGTTGACTTTCTGAGGTGCTTCATCATCTTCAGACTCAGTGTTAGTGTCATTGTCTGAATCACTCCATGAAATTCAAGCTACAAGCCCTTTGTCTTTCTTCTTATTCTTTCTGTAGCCTTTGAGCTCCTTCTTTTGATTTAACTTTCTCTTCAGCTCTTCCCTGATAGGCTTGTTGCAGTTGGCAATAAAATGCCCAGGCTTTTTGCAGTTATAGCATAGGTCATTGATCTGCTCCTGACTGCTGCTGTTGTTGAACTTCTTAGGTTTGCTGCTTCTGCCTTTGAGCATAAGTCTTTTGAATCTTCTGGCCAGCATTGCAGCTTCATCATCATCAATGTCATCCTTTTCATCAGAGTCAGACTCATCTTCCACCTGTGCCCTAGAGATCTCTTCCTTTGCTTTGAGAGCAACTCCTTTGTCCTTCCTTCTTCCTTCTGATAGAGTTTTTGCTCGTTGAGTCAGTTCAAGCTCGTATGTAAGAAGGTTTTCATAGAGCTGTTGAACTGTCATTTCATGCAGATTCTTTGACTCTCTGATTGCAGTGGTCTTAGCATCCCATCTTCTTGGCAAAGACCTCGTGAACTTGATGACTAGATCTTTGTTTGGATAGGTCTTTCCATAGGCTCTGAGAGAGTTGAGCAGTGTAGTGAATCTTTCATAAGTGGAAGTGACATTCTCTCCTGAGACATGAGCAAACATCTCATACTGTTGAGTCAGTAGAGATTGCTTGTTTTCTCTGACTTCTTCAGTTCCTTCATGCATGACGAGTACTACTTCCCAGACTTCCTTTGCAGTTTTGCAGTTAACCACGTTCTCGAACAGACTGTCTTCTAAAAACTGGAGCAAGATGTTCTTAGCCTTCTTGTCAAGCTGAACATCTTTCTTCTCATTTTCAGTCCATTCAGATTTGACCTTGACCACCATGTTGTCTTGATTTTATAGAGTTGGTGCAAGCCTTCTTGGAATATAGGGCCCGTTCAGAACAGTTTCAAATAGATCATCATCTATTGAATCCATGTACGCCTACATCCGAACTTTCCAGTTTGCGAATTTATCTTTGTTGCACATAGGTGGTTTGCTTCCTCCACCTGTCTTGGTTTCGCTTATCAGTTGTGCCATAGGATCTTCTCAAGCTTGTATGCTTCGATATGAGAACCTGTTTTGATACCAATTGTTAGTTCCCAAAGGCATGTTAGTTATCTAGAAGGGGGGTTGAATAGATATTTTAAAATTTCTTAGGTCTAAAATACTTAGTTAGTATTGATGATACTAACTGCAGCGGAATATATGTTTTGTTCCCCATCAAGATAATGCAGTTAAGGTTAGATAAGCAGTTATAGCAGTTATAACAGATATAGCAGTTATAGCAGTTAATGAGAGACAATGAGACACAGGGTTTTAAGTGGTTCAGAGCCAACGCGACTCCTAATCCACTCTTCTACTCCACTAGTAGGAAATCCACTAAGGATGTCTTCATACAACTGGATCACTTAGATCCCTTCAAGGCCAGCAGCCCTGGAACTTCACTTAGTTAACTTTTGAATTCTTCAAGTCCTTTGACTTGGATCTACTCTCAGTTCACTTTTGAAATCTTCAAGTCCTTTGACTTGGATCTGTACTTAGTTCACTTCTGAACTCTTCAAGTCCTTTGACTTGGATCTTCACTTAGTTCACTTCTGAACTCTTCAAGTCCTCTGACTTGGTACCTCACTTGGATAGGCAGTTGATAGTGGAGGTGTGCTACTCAGTTGCAGTTCAGCTTCTGTCTTTCAAAAGACTGAGTAGCAAAGCAAGCTTTCTTGAGTATCGTAGTGTTGCTCGTAGAGTTCTTGAGCTTTTTCAATGTGTTCTTTCTTTTTGCGTTTTGCTTGCTTAGTCTGAATTCTTGTCTGATTTCCTTATAAAAGAGCCATTCAAAAATAGCCATTTTGAATGCTCCCGTTGCTTCATTTAATGCTTCAGACGTTTTCTGTGCAGTGATGTTGACGTCCTGCTTTTCTGTTGCTCTGCCGCCTGACCCACTGACACAGCAGACTGTATCTTTCACCTAACACCTGAAAAGGTGTTTTCTGCAAGCTTCTTTAGTCATATCCTTAGCTTCTTCAATACGTTTCTTCGATTTAGACTAAAGAATGAATATGGAAGTATTGGGACTATCACTTTGTCAACGGCTATAAGCCTTTCTTCATTTGTGGCTCTTCCTCCCTTCATCAGATTTTCAATCTTTGATGTTGACTTTAGGAACATTACGATTATGGTCATTGTGACATAATCGTTGTGTGTTGGCTTTGCATAGCGTGATTCAGACTTCTTCGTAGAGCACACTACAATTTCTCTTAAGTTATTGGTAGACTACGATTCCTTGCTTGCTTGTCTTGCAGACTTTACCCTTCTGATAGCACTCTGCGATTCCCAACTTGGCTAGGCAGATGCTTTTCAACTTTATGACTCTCAGTGTGGCTTCTAAGGCAGACTACAATTCTTTGATGCTTTCACTTGAGCTCGATGTTTCATGCCTTGGCCTCTCCAGACTTGATTCTTCGGCAGACTCCTATTTTGAATATCTTCACTTAAGCTCCACGTTTTTTTCCTTAACTTATGTAGGCTTGAATCTCTTGGCAAACTCTATGATTCTTATATGGTCATTCAAGCTCCATGAGTCCTGCCTTGTCTTCTGCAGACTCGAATCCCTTCGACAGACTACGATTCCGAATCTCTTCGTTTATGCTCCACATTTTTGCCTTGTCTTTCGAATGCTGTCTTTGACAAACTATGATTCTGTCAAGACTTTAACTTTTACATCTCGAATAGATCAACCTAACAAGTTTGATCTTTTCTTCTATACATTCATTTACATAAATGATAAAGTTAAAGCTCAGATCAACCTAGCATGTTTGATCTATCATCTAAGTCCTTGTACAATGATTCTCTTAAGGACTGTACACTTAAGTATTTATATTTACTTTCAATATCAAATCTGAATATGCAATTCCTAATAATTTATAAGATACTCTCTCTCTCATATATATTCCTAATAAGATTATGAGGCTAATTAATTAAAAGATTTTAATTATTCCCAATAGGATTGGGAAGCCTAATTAATTAAAAGGGTTTAATTAATTAATATGAAATCATAATCATAAATAGTTTAGGAGGGTTGCCTACATCTATAAATAAGAAAGTCTTATTATGGAACAAGGTAACACACTTTATTCCAATAGTTGGAAGATCACTCCTTTTTTAGAGAGAAGGAAACTAGGGTTTAGCCAAACACCCTTCTTTTTGAATTCTTATTCTTTCTTGGTGGATCACCTCTATGGGCCAAACACTTGGGTGGCTAACATTTATCAACGAGAAGAATCAACCTGGTGGATTCAAGTAGAACTTGAAAAGGATTTGGAGTTAAACTCGTACATGAGGATGCTTAGTTCTACAAGGGTATGAATCTAATCTCCATCTTTTGTTTAATTAATGATCAAGCATAAATGATTATCCAGGTATATGGTTTGAAAAATTTTAAAATTCTGATTTACCATGCTTCCATTATTTTTATGCAATTTTATTGTGTACATGAATCTTACAAACCTAACACCACCTTCTTGAATATCTCTTCTTCCTTAGTGGATCACCTCTAAAGACCAAACACTTAGGTGGCTAACGTTGATCAATGGAAAGAATCAAACATGGAGAACTCAAGGAGATCACGAAGGATTTGGAGTTGAACTTGTACCCGTTGAAGCTTAGTTCTACAAGGGTATGATTCGATAATTCTTTCTCTTTCATTTCATTAATAATTATGCATAAAGGATGATCCGGGTATAAGGTTTATAAAAATGATAAAATCCATTTTTACAACGCTTCCGCTACTTTGATTTTACAAACCTAACACCAACATTCTCTTCACAGTACCTTCTCTCCCTACCTTTATCTCACCGATCGAAGAAGAATATTAGCTCCAATCTTGTTCTCACATCGAATTAATCGAGCAAATCGCTGGAGGAGAATAAAGGTATTATCAATTTGGTTCTCTTCATCATTTTCGTTCAATATTTTCACTAATCTCGTTCTCATATCCAATTGATCTACATACCATAATTAACAGTTGAATCTAGCTTTCAATTCCCATAATTGGTTGTTTAACTCTAGATTTTATCATTCTCGTTCTATATGTATCTGTATATATGCTCTACTATTTCAATTCCATGTTTAATTTCATTAATTGTTTGGGTTTTTGTTTGTTTTGCTAGAGTATCCTCCATTTTCTCTTCTAAATGTTTGATAATTTGACTCAAAGATAACTAACAAGTTGATAATTGTATTGTACTCCTTTTATTTTATGCTTTGGCTTTTCCTTTCCATTTTTTATAAGTTGATATTGTACTTGTAGTTGAACTCTCCCTATTTGATATATACACATAAATTTGATAAACCCAAAGATCAAATTAGATTTTAGGGGAGGTGATTTGATTCCTAAACAATTGTTATTTCATTATGTCAACTGTGACACCCCCGATTCTGGGTCCACTGACCCCGGTCCGGTTTTCACGAAACAATACTAACATCCACCTTTAAGTAACATACGATAACTACAATGCAGAATATAATAAACGTACGTCGTTCATTCAAAAGGCGTTACTAGTCCCAAGATTCGATAACCTTAATACATCAATACAAATATACCTTAGAATAAACATTAGGGTTCATATTATATTAACAGTAATTAAACAAATCATAAAGACAAAGTCTGCTCCTTGCAAACCATCCTATATCTTTCCTTTACTCTTGTCCTTCCCTGAGGGCTCGAAGTTAACTGCAATATAAGTCATGATATAGCAAGAATGAGCAACAAGTTTACTCAGCAAGTTTAAATACAACAATAAAGGATATATCATGATGAATGGAAAAATATCTGACAATGATTTCAACAAAATGAATATCTTAAAGATTCAATAATATGAATATTAGAACGATTCAATAATATGAATATTAGAACGATTCAATAATATGAATAATAGAACGATTCAATAATATGAAGATTAGATTGATTCATTGATATGAACATCTGAACAATTCAACAATATGAATATTAAAAGCAAAGATAATAATTGCCTTTAGAATGACCGATAGTCGAGTATACTCTAAACTATAACTTTCCAATGGGCTCAATAGCTAATTGACCCTTTGGATTACTGGCTACTGGCCACAGAAACTAAGTACCTCGAGGAGATCAGCCTCGGGCACAACGTGAATATGCATAACACTTATATCTGCTTACTCGTATCATATATATTAGATACCTGGGCACACTCCTACATATGAGGGGTGTTCTGTTCCATCTAAGAATCCTTACCATCAATTGGATTGGATAGCTTTAAAGAAAACTTCATACACTAGTCTGACCGAGCAAAGGTTCAGACTCTTACTGACATAGTTCAAGAAATTTAGAACCTTGAATAATGTACAAGTCCAAGACTGTACGAGCTCAAGTGCACTAGGTGCGGACATCAATAATATCAATGTGGAATAATTGATAAGAAATTAAAACACTAAATAACATGCTTGGAAATAAAGTTCAAGCAATTAAGTAAACAACTTTCGATTCAACAATAACCTACTCAATACAATATGAGAAGGATAGAGAACTTGCACAAAGTGAAGTTTAGAATTTGCACAATATATGAATTTGTGTAAGTTCGGGGAACTTGCACAATACTCAACATGTGAAGTTCGGGGAACTTGAACAATACTCAACGTGTGAAGTTCGGGGAACTTGCACAATACTAGATTCCTTTCATAAAATAAATGCATAGGCTTAGACACTTACAACATCAAAGAGTTAAATTCAGGGAATTTCACCATAATAGATCCCTTGCATAAAGTAAATGCATAGATTAGGACATTTGCTTACAACGTTCTTTGAGTAAAGTAAACACAAAGATAAGATACTTGCACAATATACGAGTTTGTATAAGTTTAGAGAACTTGCATAATAAAGAAATGAAGTTCGGGAATTCGCAAAACAACATAAGTGTGAAGTTCGGGGAACTTTCACAATACTCAAAATGTGAAGTTCGGGGAACTTTCACAATACGTAAAATGCGAAGTTCGGGGAACTTTCACAATACTCAAAATGTGAAGTTCGGGGAACTTGCACAATACAATAATAACCTGCTCAATACAATATGAGAAGGATAGAAAACTTTCACCAAAAACAAGTGAAGTTAAGAAACTCGCTTACACGGATCATTAAATAAGGTAGAACAAGAATTTAGAATACTTGCATTCAATATAACAATCAACTGAAATTAGGAAACTTGCTTACAATATATGTTGAATAAAGTAATGCAAGGGTCTAGGAAACTTGCACAAATATAACTTGAGGAAGATAGGGAACTTGCTCAAATAAGGAGTGTAAGTCAGGGAACTTGCCTGTTTGCTCAGCTACAATTAATTCTAGCTTTAATAAAACTGCGTTGGAATGACCTAGCATTAACAAGTCGGACTTTAAATTAGCATGTATAAACTAATGTAAGTCTACACTTAACAAATATCTACTTATCATATAATTCTAGCACATAGTTCACGTAAGTCAATCTACTCATGTCTTAAATTTAATAACTTTAGACTATCTAGTTACTATGCATCAATATAGGCTTGAACACATAGCATTCCAATCAACACACATGCTTATCAAGTTTATCTAACTCAAGTTCAAAAGGTAACATGTTCATTCTATGTCCACTTTAACAACACATGTTTTTATGTCGGACATTCACATACTTTAAACTAATACAAGTTCATCCTTCAAAGGTTTGCTACTCCGGTTATACTATCTCATAACAAGGCTAAGCAATACCTAATATGTATGCTTGAGTATACTACAAATATACTTCAAATCACATAGTTCATATTTGAAGTTCATTTTCAGTGATTAAGCATGCATATGTGAAATCTGTGCATAAATAAATGAGGTTCATGTCAATACGTCTATAGGCATAATGACATCCTAATAAACATTCTTGCATGATCATAATATAATTCACACGGTAATCATTGCTAGTTAGCTTCCACATTCTAAGTTTCCATTTGCAAAGTACACTAAGTCAAAAAGACAACACGGTACATGTAAAGTATCTCGTAACCGTTATTCTCATGTATTAGAATGCATACATAAGTCACATACATGTATCTAAGTGGTCACAATCTAAAAGACACAAGTCTTGGTTAAGTTCTCTTTGAAAGTCTTAAGTCTCTCTTTTGAAAACGTCTTAACTTACGATCAAGTATGCTAGTGTGTTCTATCATATTAGACTAAGTTCTCATGTTTATAGAACACACAATCATGACCGTGAAATCAAAATTCATACATACTACGTATACGTCAAAGTTCACATTCAAAGCTTATGTTGTTGTTAGTAACGTTCAATATTAAGGTCCACATGCTCAAGTTATATTATGATACCTATATACACAAGGTAATACATCTTTCATGCATCTCTACATTATAATATCATGCTTGAAAAATCAGAATGTCGACATAGTTATAGCATGTCAAAGTTTTTTTTCAAAACTTTTATTTTCGTTAGGAATGTGTACTAGTTAGGGTCGTACGTTCTCTTTACAATATAAAACATATATACATCAATTAACATGCGTTTCATGCCTTCCTATGTCATACTAATACGTCTCAAAAGTCAGAATATATCTGTGACATTTCTATACCAAAGTCCCCTTTTAAAACTCAACATTCATTTCGAAAACCATGAGTTATTTCGTCAAAATGTATACCATATTAGCTTGAACATGTTTATGTTAGGTTTATGCACCCATAACATGTTTATTTAAATTAATGCAAGAAAACTATCACATAACAGCACTGATGCAGAAAACAAACATCTGAATTGCAGGGCCTGCGCAGCTGCGATGCAACCAGGCATAAACCCGGCGCAGCTGCGCTGTCTCCTGATCCAACCAAGACTGAACTGCTTCGGCAGTTCATCAGCCTAACTCAAAATTTTTCCAACAAAAACAATTTAAGCATGATATGATACAATTTTAACATGATTATAACTCAATATAACCCTTAATAATCATATATCACATTTTAATTACCCAATCCATGAACAATTCAAGATTTCAACAATTTTAGCAAATTAACAAAGAATGAGGAACTTGAATGTAAGTAATTATACCTCTGTTATTATAGAAACAGAACTTGCTGCTATCAAATTATATAATGGTACTATGCTACTCTCCCTTAAATCAATATAAAACCTCAGCAATTGAAATAAGAGGAAGGGAAGGTTCAATTTATAGGCAAACAAGATAACCAGTTAATGTAATACTCTCCCAAATCAAACCAATGGATTGTAAGGTTGTTCAATAGACAAGAGAGAGTTGGTGAGAGTGGGTGGAACTCATCATAAATCCCACTCCCCTTATAATGATTATGGCTAGCTTTGGTTAATTTGAGAAGAAGAAGATAGAGTAGCATAGCATGTGGGTTTACACGTGAAGGAGAGAAAGCTGGGCTCTCGTATTGGGACAATTCTCAGCAACTAGAAAATACTACACTTGGGGCATATCATATAGACTTTGGTTATATAATATGCATACACAATTTATTTCATATAACATAGGTTATAATAATTTAAAGGGCATACAATGTATATCCTAATTACAAGTTATCAAGTAGTGTATATACATATAATCCATGTACATTTTCTATTAACACCAAATATAATATAATTGTGTTTAATAACTGTTATTATAATAATAACTTATGGGAAAACATTATCAATTAATAATGCTATTGATATTGATGTAAGGTGATAGGGTATTCATAATAGTTTTCCTACCCTCATCATGTCACATGCTCTAAGTACACATTACACTTATCAATCTCACATAATACAATTAAAATTACTATATATTGATGAGGCATACATGAATGTTTACTTACACACTTCAAGTCACATAAGCAATATTATTGTGTACTCTACTAATGCAAATAAATCTTACTATATAGTCTATATGTATAATATAAGCCACATTAATATGTTACCTTGTACTATATATAATATATAGTTAACTACCATATATAAAAAGTTTACTTATCACATGCTCGTATAAAATAATTAATCAATTAAATATAATATTGTTATATTTATTAATCTCTTACTCATTAATTATTATTTATTCATAATAATTATTATTCAACACATAATCAATTAATTACTCCCAATTCATTAATTATTATTTATTCATAATAATTATAAATCAACAACAATAATAATTTCATACGTTATCAATTAATTACTCAAATATCAATTAATCAATCACGATTAAATCTCTACATTATATTCAAGTAAATTTGAATATATAATTACTAACACTTTTATCAATATTCTGATATAAAAGTCTCAGGGTTAATCTACTAAGTTAAATAACCATTAGTGATTCCCTTTAATAAAATCCTAGCATTTATTCGTATAGGTTAAATTCACATAAGCACATAACCACACAAGGTTTAAATAAGTTTGAAAAATTAACTCCTAAAAATTTTAAATCACATATAATATTAATAAGGAGCTTAAAATTCCTGGTCGTTACATCCCTCCCCCCTTATAAAAATTCCGTCCTCGGAATTGTAAAATTAAGGTTACTCCAATAAAAACAGATAATTCGCTCTTATCACCTAGATAATCTCTACCGTCTGCTGTACCACTTCTGGTCCCAACTGTCGACGTTCACCTACCTCGTCTCAACACAACGGTGCTCGACACTATCTCCCATAAATGCTTCTTGAAAAAAATCTCTCTTTGGTCTCCATCGGATACTTATCCTCTAAGCCTAGTCCTTCAAAATCTTTCACTAATTCTCCTGAATGGTCAACCTCGATAACTTCCCTCTGCCTTTCCTACTCAAGGCATCTGTCACTACATTTGCCTTGTCAGGATGGTACAGGATTTCACAATCATAATCTTTGATCAAATCTAGCCATCGGCGCTGCCTCATGTTTACTTCCTTCTGTGTGAAGATATACTTTAGACTGTGTATATCTCACACTTCTCGCCATACAAATAATGCTTCCAAAACTCCAAGGCAAAAACTACTGCTGCTAATTCTCGTTTGGGAAGACATCCATAAATTCCCTTCAGATCGGTATAACAGTTCCTATAAATGTATTCTACGGGGATAACTTCCTTGTTTGCTACTCCTACGTTCATAGGGTGTTTTAATTCCTCACGGGGTAAGTCAAACTGTTTAACAAATTCTTCAGAAACAAAAGAGCAGGTTGCAACCGAATCGAATAACACATGCATCTATACAATTGATCGGGATGATACCTGACACTACGTCCTAGTTGTTGCGGTTGTCGCTAGCTGCAACGCCCTTTGTCTTCGGGCAGTCCTTGATTTGATGGTCCGTGGCTCTACACATGAAACATCCTCCTTTTGACTTATTCTAACATTGAGGAGCCATGTGCCCCGGTTGTCCACAATGATAACATGCGTTCTTCCCCTTCAAGCATTCCCCCGAGTGGTTCCTTCCACAGTTACTGCACTTTAAACTTTTCTTAGCCTTTCTCTCGGATTTGCTACCTCCGGATGATTGGCTCTCCATCTATTTACACATATTGGGGTTGCTGCCTCCGCCGCTTCCCCCCTTCGGTCCTTCCTAGCCGGTCTTATTATCTTGTTTAAATCGCGCTATGGCTTCAATGCCTCCTTCGGCAATGATAGCCCTTTCCAAAAGATCAGAAAAAGTCTTAATCTTTAATACATCTACTGCCTCATGTACCCATGGTTTCAATCCTAATTCAAATCTCTTTGCTTTCCTGGCCTCCGTGTCCACCTGGCGTGACGCGAATCGGGCCAACTCATTAAATCTTGCCGCGTTCTCTGCGACTGACATACCCCCTTGTCTCAGCTCCAGAAACTTAACTTCCATATCTTGTTGCATATTCTCTCAGAAGAAATTCTGAAATCTGTCCCACATAATAACTCCTTCGCATGCTAGTCCTTTATTGGGTTCCCACCAATTATTAGCTTCGCCCTTCATCATGAATGTGGCAAAACTCGTCTTCTGTGCCTCGGCCACCCGTGCGACCTCAAACACCTTCTCAATTTCTCCTATCCATGTCTGGGCTTCAATTGGGTCCAAGTTTTCTCGGAATTCCGGTGGTCCTACCAATTTAAAGTCCTTAAAGCTAGCCAAGTAATGTCTTGGCTGCTCAGCTGCTGGCGGGGTTATGTTCCGCATTGCTTCTGTTAATAGACTAACGAAGCTCTGCATTGGGTCGACATTTCCCCCTCCACCATTGCTAATAGATCCTTCCTCCCTCTATTTTCGCAATAATCCCCTAGGCGGCATGATCCTGAGAACAGGAAGAAAACATTAGGCTTTATGTGATATGCTATTCAAGTTAGCGTTAAGAAGTTTAGGATGTCTATCAATCATAGCTGATTTAAATAAACAACTTCAGTATCACAAAATGACTCGATGGATCTCCTCAAACCATCACCTATAAACTCTACTTGAGATTTCTACTAAGGTTATAACTTAGGTTTCGCATTCCTAACGTTTATAAGCTGAAGATTTGATACCAACCTGTGACACCCCCGAATCTAGGTCCTCTGACCCCGGTTCGGTTGCCACGAAACAATACTAACATCCACCTTTAAGTAACATACGATAACTAAACTGTAGAATATAATAAACGTACGTCGTTCATTCAAAAGGTGTTACTAGTCCCAAGATTCGATAACCTTAATACATCAATACAAATATACCCTAGAATAAACATTAGGGTTCATATTACATTAACAATAAATAAACAAATCATAAAGACAAAGTCTGCTCCTTGCAAACCATCCTATATATTTCCTTTACTCTTGTCCTTCCCTGAGGGCTCGAACTTAACTGCAATATAAGTCATGATATAGCAAGAATGAGCAACAAGTTTTCTCCGCAAGTCTAAATACAACAATAAAGGATATATCATGATGAATGGAAAAATATCTAACAATGATTTCAACAAAATGAATATCTTAAAGATTCAACAATATGAATATTAGAACGATTCAATAATATGAATATTAGAATGATTCAATAATATGAATATTAGATAGATTCAACGATATGAACATCTGAACAATTCAACAATATGAATATTAAAAGCAAAGATAATAATTACCTTTAGAAAGACTGATAGTCGAGTAGACTCTAAACTATAACTTTCCAATGGGTTCAATAGCTAATTGTGATAGTAGTGTGCATACAAGCCAATCATGTATGATGATAAAGCACGTACTTTGTAAACAATCTTATTTATTTATTAATAAAATATTCATTTATTAAAGGCATTTAATTATCTACATGGTGCTGTTTTTATAATATGTAAATAACCCATAGTTTTAAGCAATGCTTTTAGAATCATGATGATGATCATGCTAATGAGATCTAAATTCTTAGAAAGCTCTAAAACTAAAATAGTTCCCAATCGTGGGATTACTATAAAGGGGATTAGTAAATCCGGATAGATTGGTACATATGTTGCTTGCTCATTGGATGAGTATGATTGATCTCATGATCATTTGTGTGGAGACACTAAAGCAAGTATGTAGGTGCTTATTGGAGAATAAGTTCACTGAACGTGACTCGCTATGGAATACCTAATGGAGTTTTACTCGCCTGTCAATAGGAATTCCTAATGTGATAGTAGTACAAGTGATCCTTGGACTTGAGATCATCATAGTATCTTGTATGTAATGAATTATACTTTGCCTTATTCCTTAAAGTCCTTTAGGGTATATAAAAGGGTATGCTTGGGTATAATGAGTTACATATGGAGATAATGAATGATCGATAAAGAATCTACCACCTCTAGTAAAAGAGGAGATATGTCCTATGTGATTCGTTAAATGACAACCCAGGAATCCTTGGCCAAGGTAAAATGAAATTAGAAAGGAGTTTCTAATTTGCATTATTTGGAGTTGTGCATTTTCTAATCGAAATACATATAATTAAATAAAATAAGACTTGACAGTAAATTCATGTCTTATATTTAATTGGGACATTGTATGGTGGAAGGATTCAATTGTATGGTAACTATTTACTCATAGGTTCTTTTCTGATTAATGTTGAAATCTATATTATCTGGAAAGTCGTTGATCGCTAGGGAGGCTTATCTCTATTGTAGAATAAATATGATTTATTTATATAGATTATTAGTTTAATTTTTTTATTTAAATAAGATTAGAATTGTTCTAATTGATTTATTCACAACCGGTTTAATATAGAGAACCTAAAGGGTCACACCATAAAAGAAGAATAATTATTTAAGAAGGTAATGGCATAATCGTAATAATGCATTAAGTGTAATTAATTTAATCTATAGTGATAGAATAAATTAAATAGCTTAATGTTTATTATTTAATATTTTGGAAATATTAAATATAAATTAATAAGAGGAGTCTTATTAATATTATTACAATTATTATTATTTTAATTTCTAAAGGAGTTTAGTAATTAATTTAATATTAGTACTCTCATTTATTCCTAATAAGATTAGGAGACAAATTAATTAAATGAATTTAATTAATTATTCCCCATGTGGTGGGAAGCCTAAATTAATTAAAGGAGTTTAATTAATTAAAAGAAATCCCATGTCTAATAGGATTAGAAGGGTTGACCAATATCTATATAAGAGGAGTCTTATAATAGATATCAGTAGATGCAATTCCAATTGTTGGAGAGTACTCCTTTTCTATAGAGGATAGAAAACTAAGGTTTAGCCAAACACCATCCTTCTTGATAATTCTTCTTCCTTGGTGGATCACCTCTAGAGGCCAAACTCTTGGGTGGCTAACGTTGATCAAAGGAAGGAATCTAACACGGAAATTCAAGGAGATCACGAAGAACTAGGAGTTGAACTAGTACCTGCAGAAGCTTCGTTCTACAAGGGTATGATTCCATAACTTCTTATTTATTATTTTAAATTAATAATTTGCATAAAGGATGATCCGGGTAATGGTTTTGTAGAAAATTTTTTAAACTCTGATATACCATGCTTCTGCTAATTTTTGCAATTTGATTGCAATACGATTTCGTACAAACCCAACAAATTAACCCTTTGGATTACTGGCTACTCGACACAGAAACTAAGTACCTCGATGAGATCAGCCTCGGGCACAACGTGAATATGCATAACACTTATATCTGCTTACTCGTATCATATATATTAGATACCTGGGCACACTCCTACATATGAGGGGTGTTCTGTTCCGTCTAAGAATCCTTACCATCAATTGGATTGGATAGCTTTAAAGAAAACTTCATACACTAGTCTGACCGAGCAAAGGTTCAGACTCTTACTGACATAGTTCAAGAAATTTAGAACCTTGAATAATGTACAAGTCCAAGACTGTACGAGCTCAAGTGCACTAGATGCGGACATCAATAATATCAATGTGGAATAATTGATAAGAAATTAAAACACTAAATAACATGCTTGGAAATAAAGTTCAAGCAATTAAGTAAACAACTTTCGATTCAACAATAACCTACTCAATACAATATGAGAAGGATAGAGAACTTGCACAAAGTGAAGTTTAGAATTTGCACAATATATGAATTTGTGCAAGTTCGGGGAACTTGCACAATACTAGATTCCTTGCATAAAATAAATGCATAGGCTTAGACATTTACAACATCAAAGAGTGAAATTAGGGAAATTTCACCATAATAGATCCCTTGAATAAAGTAAATGCATAGATTAGGACATTTGCTTACAACGTTCTTTGAGTAAAGTAAACACAAAGCTAAGATACTTGCACAATATACGAGTTTGTATAAGTTTAGAGAACTTGCATAATAAAGAAATGAAGTTCGGAAATTTGCAAAATAACCAAAGTGTGAAGTTCGGGAACTTTCACAATACTCAAAATGTGAAGTCCGGGGAACTTTCAGAATACTCAAAATGTGAAGTTCGGAGAATTTTCAGAATACTCAAAATGTGAAGTTCGGGAAACTTGCACAATACAATAATAACCTGCTCAATACAATATGAGAAGGATAGGAAACTTTCACCAAAAATAAGTGAAGTTAAGAAACTCGATTACACGGTTCATTGAATAAGGTAGAACAAGAATTATGAATACTTGCATTCAATATAACAATCAACTGAAATTAGGAAACTTGCTTACAATATATGTTGAATAAAGTAATGCAAGGGTCTAGGAAACTTGCTTAAATATAACTTGAGGAGGATAGGGAACTTGCTCAAATAAGTAGTGTAAGTCAGTGAACTTGCCTGTTTGCTCATCTACAATTAATTCTAGCTTTAATAAAATTGCGTTGGAATGACCTAGCATTAACAAGTCGGACTTTAAATTAGCATGTATAAACTAATGTAAGTCTACACTTAAAAAACATCTACTTATCATATAATTCTAGCACATAGTTCACGTAAGTCAATCTACTCAAGTCTTAGATTTAATAACTTTAGATTATCTAGTTACTATGCATCAATATAGGTTTGAACACATAGCATTCCAATCAACACACATGCTTATCAAGTTTATCAAACTCAAGTTCGAAAGCTAACATGTTCATTCTATGTCCACTTTAAGAACATATATTTTTATGTCGGACATTCACATACTTTAAACTAATACAAGTTCATGCTTCAAAGGTTCGCTACTCCAGTTATACTATCTCATAACAAGGCTAAGCAATACCTAATATGTATGCTTGAGTATAATACAAATATACTTCAAATTACATAGTTCATATTTGAAGTTCATTTTCTATGATTAAGCATGCATATTTGAAATCTGTGCATAAATAAATGAGGTTCATGTCAATACGTCTATAGGCATAATGACATCCTAATAAACATGCTTGCATGATGATAATATAATTCACATGGTAATCATTGCTAGTTAGCTTCCACATTCTAAGTTTCCATTTGCAAAGTATACTAAGTCAAAAAGACAACACGGTACATGTAAAGCATCTCGTAACCGTTATTCTCATGTATTAGAACACATACATAACTCACATACATGTATCTAAGTGGTCACAATCTAAAAGACACAAGTCTTGGTTAAGTTCTCTTTGAAAGTCTTAAGTCTCTCTTTTGAAAACGTCTTAACTTACGATCAAGTATGCTAGTGTGTTCTATCATATTAGACTAAGTTCTCATGTTTATAGAGCCCACAATCATGACCGTGAAATCAAAATTCATACATACTACGTATACGTCAAAGTTCAAATTCAAAGCTTATGTTGTTGTTAGTAACGTTCAATATTAAGGTCCACATGCTCAAGTTATATTATGATACCTATATACACACGGTAATACATCTTTCATGCATCTCTACATTATAATATCATGCCTGAAAAATCAGAATGTCGACATAGTTATAGTATGTCAATGTTTTTTTTCAAAACTTTTATTTTCGTTAGGAATGTGTACTAGTTAGGGTCGTACGTTCTCTTTACAATATAAAACATATATACATCAATTAACATGCGTTTCATGCCTTCCTATGTCATACTAATACGTCTCAAAAGTCAGAATATATCTGTGACATTTCTATACCAAAGTCCCCTTTTAAAACTCAACATTCATTTCGAAAACCATGAGTTGTTTCGTCAAAATGTATACCATATTAGCTTGAACATGTTTATGTTAGGTTTATGTACCCATATACGTATTACCCATGTTAACATGTTTGTTTAAATCAATGCAAGAAAACTATCACATAACAGCACTGATGCAGAAAACAAACATCTGAATTGCAGGGCCTGCGCAGCTGCGATGCAACCAGGCATAAACCCGGCGCAGCTGCGCTGTCTCCTGATCCAACCAAGACTGAACTGCTTCGGCAGTTCATCAGCCTAACTCAAAATTTTTCCAACGAAAACAATTTAAGCATGATATGATACAATTTTAACATGATTATAACTCAATATAACCCTTAATAATCATATATCACATTTTAATTACCCAATCCATGAACAATTCAAGATTTCAACAATTTTAGTAAATTAACAAAGAATGAGGAACTTGAATGTAAGTAATTATACCTCTGTTATTATAGAAACAGAACTTGCTGCTATCAAATTATATAATGGTACTATGCTACTCTCCCTTAAATCAATATAAAACCTCAGCAATTGAAATAAGAGGAAGGGAAGGTTCAATTTATAGGCAAACAAGATAACCAGTTAATGTAATACTCTCCCAAATCAAACCAATGGATTGTAAGGTTGTTCAAGAGACAAGAGAGAGTTGGTGAGAGTGGGTGGAACTCATCATAAATCCACTCCCCTTATAATGATTATGGCTAGCTTTGATGAATTTGAGAAGAAGAAGATAGAGTAGCACAGCATGTGGGTTTACACGTGAAGGAGAGAAAGCTGGGCTCTCATATTGGGACAATTCTCAGCAACTAGAAAATACTACACTTGGGGCATATCATATAGACTTTGGTTATATAATATGCATACACAATTTATTTCATATAACATAGGTTATAATAATTTAAAGGGCATACAATGTATATCCTAATTACAAGTTATCAAGTAGTGTATATACATATAATCCATGTACATTTTCTATTAACACCAAATATAATATAATTGTGTTTAATAACTGTTATTATAATAATAACTTATGGGAAAACATTATCAATTAATAATGCTATTGATATTGATGTAAGGTGATAGGGTATTCATAATAGTTTTCCTACCCTCATCATGTCACATGCTCTAAGTACACATTACACTTATCAATCTCACATAATACAATTAAAATTACTATATATTGATGAGGCATACATGAATGTTTACTTACACACTTCAAGTCACATAAGCAATATTATTGTGTACTCTACTAATGCAAATAAATCTTACTATATAGTCTATATGTATAATATAAGCCACATTAATATGTTACCTTGTACTATATATAATACATAGTTAACTACCATATATAAAAAGTTTACATATCACATGCTCGTATAAAATAATTAATCAATTAAATATAATATTGTTATATTTATTAATCTCTTACTCATTAATTATTATTTATTCATAATAATAATTAATCAACACATAATCAATTAATTACTCCCAATTCATTAATTATTATTTATTCATAATAATTATAAATCAACAACAATAATAATTTCGTACGTTATCAATTAATTACTCAAATATCAATTAATCAATCACGATTAAATCTCTACATTATATTCAAGTAAATTTGAATATATAATTACTAACACTTTTATCAATATTCTGATATAAAAGTCTCAGGTTAATCTACTAAGTTAAATAACCATTAGTGATTCCCTTTAATAAAATCCTAGCATTTATTCGCATAGGTTAATTTCACATAAGCACATAACCACATAAGGTTTAAATAAGTTTGAAAAATTAACTCAAAATTTTAAATCTCATATAAAATTAATAAGGTGCTTAAAATTCCTGGTCGTTACATCCCTCCCCCCTTATAAAAATTCCGTCCTCGGAATTGTAAATTAAGGTTACTCCAATAAAAATAGATAATTCGCTCTTATCACCTAGATAATCTCTACCGTCTGCTGTACCACTTCTGGTCCCAACTGTCGATGTTCACCTACCTCGTCTCAACACAACGGTGCTCGACACTATCTCCCATAAATGCTTCTTGAAAAAAATCTCTCTTTGGTCTCCATCGGATACTTATCCTCTAAGCCTAGTCCTTCAAAATCTTTCACTAATTCTCCTGAATGGTCAACCTCGATAACTTCCCTCTGCCTTTCCTACTCAAGGCATCTATCACTACATTTGCCATGTCAGGATGGTACAGAATTTCACAATCATAATCTTTGATCAAATCTAGCCATCGGCGCTGCCTCATGTTTAATTCCTTCTGCGTGAAGATATACTTTAGACTGTGTATATCTCACACTTCTCCCCATAAAAATAATGCTTCCAAAACTCCAAGGCAAAAACTACTGCTGCTAATTCTCGTTTGGGAAGACATCCACAAATTCCCTTCAGATCGGTATAACAGTTCCTATGAATGTATTCTACGGGGATAACTTCCTTGTTTGCTACTCCTACGTTCATAGGGTGTTCTAATTCCACACGGGGTAAGTCTAACTGTTTAACAAATTCTTCAGAAACAAAAGAGCAGGTGGCACCCGAATCGAATAACACATATGCATCTATATAATTGATCGGGATGATACCTGACACTACGTCCTAGTTGTTGCGGTTGTCGCTAGCTGCAACGCCCTTTATCCTCTGGCAGTCCTTGATTTGATGGTCTGTGGCTCTACACGTGAAACATCCTCCTTTTGACTTATTCGAACATTGAGGAGCCATGTGCCCCAGTTGTCCACAATGATAACATGCGTTCTTCCCCTTCAAGCATTCCCCCGAGTGGTTCCTTCCACAGTTACTGCACTTTAAACTTTTCTTAGCCTTTTCTCCCGGATTTGCTACCTCCGGATGATTGGCTCTCCATCCATTTACACATATTGGGGTTGCTGCCTCCGCCGCTTCCCCCCTTCGGTCCTTCCTAGCCGGTCTTATTATCTTGTTTAAATCGCGCTATGGCTTCAATGCCTCCTTCGGCAATGATAGCCCTTTCCAAAAGATCAGAAAAAGTCTTAATCTTCAATACATCTACTGCCTGCTGTACCCATGGTTTCAATCCTAATTCAAATCTCTTTGCTTTCCTGGCCTCCGTGTCCACCTAGCGTGACGCGAATCGGGCCAACTCATTAAATCTTGCCGCGTTCTCTGCGACTGACATACCTCCTTGTCTCAGCTCCAGAAACTTAACTTCCATATCTTGTTGCGTATTCTCTGAGAAGAAATTCTTAAATCTGTCCCACATAATAACTTCTTCGCCTGCTAGTCCTTTATTGGGTTCCCACCAATTATTAGCTTCGCCCTTCATCATCAATGTGGCAAAACTCGTCTTCTGTGCCTCGGCCACCCGTGCGACCTCAAACACCTTCTCAATTTCTCCTATCCATGTCTGGGCTTCAACTAGGTCCAAGGTTTCTCGGAATTCCGGTGGTGCTACCAATTTAAAGTCCTTAAAGCTAACCAAGTAATGTCTTGGCTGCTCAGCTGCTGGCGGGGTTATGTTCCGCATTGCTTCTGTTAATAGGCTAACGAAGCTCTGCATTGGGTCGACATTTCCCCCTCCACCATTGCTAATAGATCCTTCCTCCCTCTGTTTCCGCGAAAATCCCCTAGACGGCATGATCCTGAGGACAGGAAGAAAACATTAGGCTTTATGTGATATGCTATTCAAGTTAGCGTTAAGAAGTTTAAGATGTCTATCAATCATAGCTGATTTAAATAAACAACTTCAGTATCACAAAGCGACTCGATGGATCTCCTCAAACCATCACCTATAAACTCTACTTGAGTTTTCTACTAAGGTTATAACTTAGGTTTCGCATTCTTAACATTTATAACCTAAAGATTTGATACCAACCTGTGACATCCCCGAATCCAGGTCCTCTGACCCCGGTTCAGTTGCCACGAAACAATACTAACATCCACCTTTAAGTAACATACGATAACTAAACTGCGGAATATAATAAACGTACGTCGTTCATTCAAAAGGTGTTACTAGTCCCAACATTCGATAACCTTAATACATCAATACAAATATACCCTAGAATAAACATTAGGGTTCATATTACATTAACAGTAAATAAACAAATCATAAAGACAAAGTTTGCTCCTTGCAAACCATCCTATATCTTTCCTTTACTCTTATCCTTCCTTGAGGGCTCGAACTTAACTGCAATATAAGTCATGATATAGCAAGAATGAGCAACAAGCTTGCTCCGCAAGTCTAAATACAACAATAAAGGATATATCATGATGAATGGAAAAATATGTAACAATGATTTCAACAAAATGAATATCTTAAAGATTAAACAATATGAATATTAGAACGATTCAATAATATGAATATTAGAACGATTCAATAATATGAATATTAGATAGATTCAACGATATGAACATCTGAACAATTCAACAATATAGATATTAAAAGCAAAGATAATAATTATCTTTAGAATGACTGATAGTCGAGTAGACTCTAAACTATAACTTTTTAATGGGTTCAATAGCTAATTGTGATAGTAGTGTGCATACAAGCCAATCATGTATGATGATAAAGCACGTACTTTGTAAACAATCTTATTTATTTATTAATAAAATATTCATTTATTAAAGGCATTTAATTATCTACATGGTGCTATTTTTATAATATTTAAATAACCCATAGTTTTAAGCAATACTTTTAGAATCATGATGATGGTCATGCTAATGAGATCTAAATTCTTAGAAAGCTCTAAAACTAAAATAGTTCCCAATCGTGGGATTACTAAAAAGGGGATTAGTAAATCTGGATAGATTGGTACATATGTTGCTTGCTCATTGGATGAGGATGATTGATCGCATGATCATTTGTGTGGAGACACTAAAGCAAGTATGTAGGTGCTTATTGGAAAATAAGTTCACTGAACGTGACTCGCTATGGAATACCTAATGGAGTTTTACTCACCTGTCAATAGGAATTCCTAATGTGATAGTAGTACAAGTGATCCTTGGACTTGAGATCATCATAGTATCTTGCATGTAATGAATTATACTTTGACTTATTCCTTAAAGTCCTTTAGGGTATATAAAAGGGTATGCTTGGGTATAATGAGTTACATATGGAGATAATGAATGATCGATAAAGAATCTACCACCTCTAGTAAAAGAGGAGATATGTCCTATGTGATTCGTTAAATGACAACCCAGGAATCCTTGGCCAAGGTAAAATGAAATTAGAAAGGAGTTTCTAATTTGCATTATTTGGAGTTGTGCATTTTCTAATCGAAATACATATAATTAAATAAAATAAGACTTGACAGTAAATTCATGTCTTATATTTAATTGGGACATTGTATGGTGGAAGGATTGAATTGTATGGTAACTATTTACTCATAGGTTCTTTTATGATTAATGTTGAAATCTATATTATCTGGAAAGTCATTGATCGCTAGGGAGGCTTATCTCTATTGTAGAATAAATATTATTTATTTAAATAGATTATTAGTTTAATTTATTTATTTAAATAAGATTAGAATTGTTCTAATTGATTTATTCACAACCGGTTTAATATAGAGAACCGAAAGGGTCACACCATAAAAGGAAGAATAATTATTTAAGAAGGTAATGGCATAATCGTAATAATGCATTAAGTGTATTTAATTTAATCTATAGTTATAGAATAAATTAAATAGCTTAATGTTTATTATTTAATATTTTTGAAATATTAAATATAAATTAATAAGAGGAGTCTTATTAATATTATTACAATTATTATTATTTTAATTTCTAAAGGAGTTTAGTAATTAATTTAATATTAGTACTCTCATTTATTCCTAATAAGATTAGGAGACAAATTAATTAAATGAATTTAATTAATTATTCCCCATGTGGTGGGAAGCCTAAATTATTTAAAGGAGTTTAATTAATTAAAAAAAATCCCATGTCTAATAGGATTAGAAGGGTTGACCAATATCTATGTAAGAGGAGTCTTATAATAGATATCAGTAGATGCAATTCCAATTGTTGGAGAGTACTCATTTTCTATAGAGGATAGAAAACTAAGGTTTAGCCAAACACCATCCTTCTTGATAATTCCTCTTCCTTGGTGGATCACCTCTAGAGGCCAAACTCTTGGGTGGCTAACGTTGATCAAAGGAAGGAATCTAACACGGAAATTCAAGGAGATCACGAAGAACTAGGAGTTGAACTAGTACCTGCGGAAGCTTCGTTCTACAAGGGTATGATTCCATAACTTCTTATTTATCGTTTTAAATTAATAATTTGCATAAAGGATGATCCGGGTAATGGTTTTGTAGAAAATTTTTTAAACTCTGATATACCATGCTTCCGTTAATTTTTGCAATTTGATTGCAATACGATTTCGTACAAACCCAACAAATTGACCCTTTGGATTACTGGCTACTCTCCACAGAAACTAAGTACCTCGATGAGATCAGCCTCGGGCACAACGTGAATATGCATAACACTTATATCTGCTTACTCGTATCATATATATTAGATACCTGGGCACACTCCTACATATGAGGGGTGTTCTGTTCCGTCTAAGAATCCTTACCATCAATTGGATTGGATAGCTTTAAAGAAAACTTCATACACTAGTCTGACCGAGCAAAGGTTCAGACTCTTACTGACATAGTTCAAGAAATTTAGAACCTTGAATAATGTACAAGTCCAAGACTGTACGAGCTCAAGTGCACTAGATGCGGACATCAATAATATCAATGTGGAATAATTGATAAGAAATTAAAACACTAAATAACATGCTTGGAAATAAAGTTCAAGCAATTAAGTAAACAACTTTCGATTCAACAATAACCTACTCAATACAA
Source organism: Panax stipuleanatus (assembly GCA_020205555.1). Taxonomy (NCBI): domain Eukaryota; kingdom Viridiplantae; phylum Streptophyta; class Magnoliopsida; order Apiales; family Araliaceae; genus Panax; species Panax stipuleanatus. Next base: position 31,289 of record JAINUT010001660.1, read on the forward strand.
TATGAGAAGGATAGAGAACTTGCACAAAGTGAAGTTTAGAATTTGCACAATATATGAATTTGTGCAAGTTCGGGGAACTTGCACAATACTAGATTCCTTGCATAAAATAAATGCATAGGCTTAGACATTTACAACATCAAAGAGTGAAATTCGGGAATTTCACCATAATAGATCCCTTGCATGAAGTAAATGCATAGATTAGCACATTTGCTTACAACGTTCTTTGAGTAAAGTAAACACAAAGCTAAGATACTTGCACAATATACGTGTTTGTATAAGTTTAGAGAACTTGCATAATAAAGAAATGAAGTTTGGGAATTTGCAAAATAACCAAAGTGTGAAGTTCGGGGAACTTTCACAATACTCAAAATGTGAAGTTCGGGGAATTTTCAGAATACTCAAAATGTGAAGTTCGGGGAACTTGCACAATACAATAATAACTTGCTCAATACAATATGAGAAGGATAGGAAACTTTCACCAAAAATAAGTGAAGTTAAGAAACTCGATTACACGGTTCATTGAATAAGGTAGAACAAGAATTATGAATACTTGCATTGAATATAACAATCAACTGAAATTAGGAAACTTGCTTACAATATATGTTGAATAAAGTAATGCAAGGGTCTAGGAAACTTGCTCAAATATAACTTGAGGAAGATAGGGAACTTGCTCAAATAAGGAGTGTAAGTCAGTGAACTTGCCTGTTTGCTCAGCTACAGTTAATTCTAGCTTGAATAAAATTGCGTTGGAATGACCTAGCATTAACAAGTCGAACTTTAAATTAGCATGTATAAACTAATGTAAGTCTACACTTAAAAAGCATCTACTTATCATATAATTCTAGCACATAGTTCACGTAAGTCAATCTACTCAAGTCTTAGATTTAATAACTTTAGATTATCTAGTTACTATGCATCAATATAGGTTTGAACACATAGCATTCCAATCAACACACATGCTTATCAAGTTTATCAAACTCAAGTTCGAAAGCTAACATGTTCATTCTATGTCCACTTTAAGAACACATATTTTTATGTCGGACATTCACATACTTTAAACTAATACAAGTTCATGCTTCAAAGGTTCGCTACTCCGGTTATACTATCTCATAACAAGGCTAAGCAATACCTAATATGTATGCTTGAGTATACTACAAATATACTTCAAATTACATAATTCATATTTGAAGTTCATTTTCTATGATTAAGCATGCATATGTGAAATCTGTGCATAAATAAATGAGGTTCATGTCAATACGTCTATAGGCTTAATGACATCCTAATAAACATGCTTGCATGATCATAATATAATTCACATGGTAATTATTGCTAGTTAGCTTCCACATTCTAAGTTTCCATTTGCAAAGTACACTAAGTCAAAAAGACAACACGGTACATGTAAAGCATCTCGTAACCGTTATTCTCATGTATTAGAACGCATACATAAGTCACATACATGTATCTAAGTGGTCACAATCTAAAAGACACAAGTCTTGGTTAAGTTCTCTTTGAAAGTCTTAAGTCTCTCTTTTGAAAACGTCTTAACTTACGATCAAGTATGCTAGTGTGTTCTATCATATTAGACTAAGTTCTCATGTTTATAGAACACACAATCATGACCGTGAAATCAAAATTCATACATACTACGTATACGTCAAAGTTCACATTCAAAGCTTATGTTGTTGTTAGTAACGTTCAATATTAAGGCCCACATGCTCAAGTTATATTATGATACCTATATACACAAGGTAATACATCTTTCATGCATCTCTACATTATAATATCATGCCTGAAAAATCAGAATGTCGACATAGTTATAGCATGTCAAATTTTTTTTTCAAAACTTTTATTTTCGTTAGGAATGTGTACTAGTTAGGGTCGTACGTTCTCTTTACAATATAAAACATATATACATCAATTAACATGCGTTTCATGCCTTCCTATGTCATACTAATACGTCTCAAAAGTCAGAATATATCTGTGACATTTCTATACCAAAGTCCCCTTTTAAAACTCAACATTCATTTCGAAAACCATGAGTTGTTTCGTCAAAATGTATACCATATTAGCTTGAACATGTTTATGTTAGGTTTATGTACCCATATATACGTATTACCCATGTTAACATGTTTGTTTAAATCAATGCAAGAAAACTATCACATAACAACACTGATGCAGAAAACAAACATCTGAATTGCAGTGCCTGCGCAGCTGCGATGCAACCAGGCATAAACCCGGCGCAGCTGCGCTGCCTCCTGATCCAACCAAGACTGAACTGCTTCGGCAGTTCATCAGCCTAACTCAAAATTTTTCCAACGAAAACACTTTAAGCATTATATGATACAATTTTAACATGATTATAACTCAATATAACCCTTAACAATCATATATCACATTTTAATTACCCAAACCATGAAACAATTCAAGATTTCAACAATTTTAGCAATTAACAGAGAATGAGGAACTTGAATGTAAGTAATTATACCTCTGTTATTATAGAAACAGAACTTGCTGCTATCAAATTATATAATGGTACTATGCTACTCTCCCTTAAATCAATATAAAACCCTCAGCAATTGAAATAAGAGGAAGGGAAGGTTCAATTATAGGCAAACAAGATAACCAGTTAATGTAATACTCTCCCAAATCAAACCAATGGATTGTAAGGTTGTTCAATAGACAAGAGAGAGTTGGTGAGAGTGGGTGGAACTCATCATAAATCAGACTCCCCTTATAATGACTTATGGCTAGCTTTGATGAATTTGAGAAGAAGAAGATAGAGTAGCATAGCATGTGGGTTTACACGTGAAGGAGAGAAAG